>JAVHNO010000191.1:0-13854 GCA_031439595.1 Pterocarpus santalinus | reverse complement strand
AAAGAGAAACCAATTCCTTAAGGATTAAGACATGCTTCCAATCAATTGCAAAAGGAACACAATGGTGAATGAGAAACTAATTCCTTTGGGATTAAGACTTGATTGCAATCAATGGCCAAAAGAACTTAAAGAAGAAAGAGAAACCAATTCCTTAATCATTAAGACTTGCTTCCAATCAATTGTAAAAGGAACAAAAAGGAGAATAAGAAACCAATTTCTTTTGGATTAAGACTTGATTCTAATCGATGGCCAAAAGAACTTCAAGCAGAAAGAGAAACCAATTCCTTAAGGACTAAGACTTGCTTCCAATCAATTGCAAAAGGAACATAAAGGGCAATGAGAAACAAATTCCATTTGGATTAAGACTTTGATTCCAATCAATGGCCAAAAGAACTTAAAGAAGAAAGAGAAACCAATTCCTTAAGGATTAAGACATGCTTCCAATCAATTGCAAATGGAACACAATGGTGAATGAGAAACTAATTCCTTTGGGATTAAGACTTGATTGCAATCAATGGCCAAAAGAACTTAAAGAAGAAAGAGAAACCAATTCCTTAATCATTAAGACTTGCTTCCAATCAATTGTAAAAGGAACAAAAAGGAGAATAAGAAACCAATTCCTTTTGGATTAAGACTTGATTCTAATCGATGGCCAAAAGAACTTAAAGCAGAAAGAGAAACCAATTCCTTAAGGATTAAGACTTGCTTCCAATCAATTGCAAAAGGAACACAATGGTGAATGAGAAACTAATTCCTTTGGGATTAAGACTTGATTGCAATCAATGGCCAAAAGAACTTAAAGAAGAAAGAGAAACCAATTCCTTAATCATTAAGACTTGCTTCCAATCAATTGTAAAAGGAACATATAGGAGAACGAGAAACCAATTCCTTTTGGATTAATAGGACTTGATTCCAATCAATGGCCAAAAGAACTTAAAGAAGAAAGAGAAACCAATTCCTTAATCATTAAGACTTGCTTCCAATCAATTGCAAAAGGAACATAAAGGGCAATGAGAAACTAATTCCATTTGGATTAAGACTTGATTCCAATCAATGGCCAAAAGAACTTAAAGAAGAAAGAGAAACCAATTCCTTAAGGATTAAGACATGCTTCCAATCAATTGCAAAAGGAACACAATGGTGAATGAGAAACTAATTCCTTTGGGATTAAGACTTGATTGCAATCAATGGCCAAAAGAACTTAAAGAAGAAAGAGAAACCAATTCCTTAAGGATTAAGACTTGCTTCCAATCAATTGCAAAAGGAACATAAAGGACAATGAGAAACTAATTCCATTTGGATTAAGACTTTGATTCCAATCAATGGCCAAAAGAACTTAAAGAAGAAAGAGAAACCAATTCCTTAAGGAATAAGACATGCTTTGTAACACTCTCCTAAGCACAGTACTATGCTTAAGTCATAGTACCATACCCTGGAGCTGTTACTGTTAATTCTGAATCTGACTCGTCTGACAAAGAACTTCAGCCGGCCCTTGGAAACTTCTAAAATCATCTGGAGACAACATGGAAATAGGAGTGAGAATTATAAAATTCTCAGTAGGATTCTCTAATCTTCATACATAATGTCATCATGGTCGTCTCCAGTTTGCTTCGGTTTATTTTGAAAATATATGAACATGCAGCACAAGCTGTTTAATTTTACATTTCGAAAAATGTCTTATCCGAAGCAAAGTTCATTTTTACTCATATACTGGTCCTTTGAGGAAATGTACACAAGATTGATTCAAGAATAATACCAGGGATAATAACTTCAACATATAAAACGCACATAACATTAATCTACTGGAAACATAACATCTGTACCTAACTTATCTTGCACTTGAATTCATACATATACATAAGATTATACTATTCTTTCATTCGGGACACCTAGGCGTTACACGCCGTCCCTAGGGTGCCTGAATCTGCCTACACTTGAGCGTTACGACGTCGCCGCCCTCAAGTGCAAAGATCATACCATGTCTCATATAAGTTCTATCCCACACTCACACTAGCCGGGTCGATGCCATGCCTCATATGATTGGGGTGCTTGCATATACTTTAATCTTTAGTCTTTAGTCTTTTACTTGGCACACCTAGGCTGCATGATCGCCGTCCCTAGGTGCATTTATCGCTTGGGTAGCCTGGCCGTGGAGTGAGCTCGTCCAAGCATCACCCGTGACCGCCGTCACACCGACTCACCCGGCAAAGGGGATTCACGTGCCTCTAGTCTTGGAGGATCGATTCTGGTCACGTGCCTCTAGTCAAGGGATCGATTCGGTCACGTGCCTCTAGTTAAGGGATCGATTCTGGTCACGTGCCTCAAAATTGAGGGATCGCTTCGACCACGTGCCTTTAACATAGAGGATCTCATCTCGACCACGTGCCTTCAACATAGAGGGATCTCATCGACCACGTGCCTCCAAGGTAAAGGGATCTCATTGTCTTAATCGCCTTCACAGGGAGGGATTCAAGTGCAACTGCCTCCAAGTGAAGGGATTCATATCTTTATCACTTAACCGCTTTCACAAGGAGGATTTCAAATAATCGCTCCAAGTAAAGGGATTCACATTCAATACGTTCACGTTTCTTTCATTCTCAAACATATTCCAGCATAGTTATACATATGCTACATCACTTACTCTCATATACCTCATAACATAATTACGCTATTCTTAAATATAGGGTTTCTATATACCCCTTTATATTTCAATCCATCCTTACATTTAGACATTCATGACTTCTTAGACGTCTGCCGTAAATCCGGCAAAGATAACGGATCAGTCCGTTTCCCCATGAATAGTGCCAGCATTTCACGGACAAATTAGTCAAAGCAACATAACCAACTTAACACACATATAACAACGTCAAGCTGGCAATCCTCAATTCAAACCTTCTATGTTCCACTAACACTTGTAAAATTATCATTTTGGCCATTCTGCCAATTCTATTCGGTTCTGCCCGAATCTTGTATAATCCATCTTTATCTCTATTCAAATCATTTAAACCTGAATTTTTGGTATGTCATAGCCCTATATGTTTACTTTCTAACCTCTTGGTCCCATGCCATTCTGATTTATATAATTCAAGATATCCAGCTTTTACTTCAGCTTGTTCAGTCACTAACCCGAATTACACTTCTGGGAATATAAATTCACTAAAAATCGAAACTAAGCTCAAATCTTACGAAATTGGTCTCATATCAAAGCTAACAGGACAACCTTTCATTTGCCACAAGTTTCACTCCATTTGCTTATGTACATCTCGAGATATAAGTCCTGAAAGTCGACCTTCCTGAACTACCCTGTGTTGGTCTGAATTAGTCATAGGACAACTTCCTCGAATCACTGGGAACAATTGGGACCATAACAAACTCGGGATCTTATATTGGGGTGTTCCTCTGTGTGTAAGCTTTCTAACAAACTTAGTTTCATTCGATTTGGAGTTGTATACGGTGAGTTATACCCTCCTCAAGTCACCCTGCTCGGATGAAGACCCTGATCCCTACGTCAAACTTCAAAATTCGTATCTCCCTCAATACTAATCCAATAACCTTATATGATATATCTATGGAAAGCCCTGAATGTCTACTTTCATCTAAAAATGGTTTCATCGGATTTGACCAATCGTAGGGGGCGCCATTGCACTCCGTCGTACGGACTGCCGTGGACTCCCTCACCAAGACAGCATCTCACTTCTCCATTCCTTCTAATCTTCTCCTTCTAATCATAATTCTGACTCAAAGTCTTATATTAATTCAATCGTAAATTCATCCAATACATCCAATAGTTCATCAAACATATAAAGAATAGCACAAATCTCATGCAGTGTGAGGAATTCAAGAATAGAGCAGAATCCTACCTCTTTGAGTATGATTTGAGCTAAGTGCTGAAACTTGGAGTTTGGATGAACAAGGCTGGAACTTAGCTTGAGCTTTGGATATGTGAGCAAGAGAGAAAGAGAGCTGAAGGAGAAGAGGAAGACAACGTGAATTATTGTCTGAATCAAAGGAGGAAGGATGTGTTATATAGGCATGAGTGGAGGTTAACTTGGAAGGTTCTCGATTGGCTGAATTTCTTGTGGACAAAGTTTAGCTACGCCTCCTTTTCGAGTAACTCTGCCGCCATATCGCTTAAAATCTAACTCGCCCAAATCGCTTTAAGTCTTAACTAGTCCTCTCATGCTTGATATCTGAACTCGTGGCCGTTCTTACTCGAGCTTGGAGCTGAAGCATGATATCGAACTCGTACCATCTTGTTTGTGACTTGGGGAAATCGGTTTATGTTGAGACTTGGAATCAAGGTCTGAGGTCGGACCTAGTGTACGATCGAAATCAACCCAATGATTTGAACTCATATCCATGGAGTTCAACTCTAAGGTCGGGACTTGTAACATTCAACTCGGAGTCCGGTATTGTACCATTGTGTTAAATTATACATGTGAAGTCGGAAACCGCGCATTAATCGCTTTGGAAGCATGGAGTATGAGATCTAACTTCGGAATTCGAGTCACATTTCCAAACCCAGAACTTAAACTCTAAGTCGTGGACTTATATACAGTGTGCTTGGTAACATCTGACGCCGGTTATATTTTCCTTGAGACATGAAGTCGGATCTCATTGAATTACGCTCATGTGTTCGGATGAGAGGTCCAAGTCAAGTCGAATCCATGCATCTCCATTCGAATGACTCAACTCGTAAACCAATTTAGAGATCTGATCCTCATTCCCCGCTGAAACAAAGTCGGATATCGGATTTCTTGTCCATTCGGAGGCTAATGTCGGAAATCGTAAATACGGCTAGCCACAAGACCTTAAGTTGAAGTCAGAAGTCGGAGGATATAGCCATCCCTTTGTAAGCCTTGGAACTAAGTCGGAAGTCGTACAAGGCATGAAGTCATGAAAATCCAGCAAGACTAATTCGGAACTCGTAAGTAATTCCTTCTATCTGAATTTCAAAGGTTAAGTCGGAATTGGCCAAATATTAACTCGGAACTCGGAAAATGGTCATCCTATTGAAATCTAAAGATGAAGTCGAATCTGAATGAATCATCTTGATTATGGTTTCTAAATCGGAAATCGGGATGTTACATGCTTCCAATCAATTGCAAAAGGAACATAAAGGGCAATGAGAAACTAATTCCATTTGGGATAAAGACTTGATTCTAATCGATGCCCACACGAACTTAAAGAAGAAAGAGAAACCAATTCCTTATTCATTAGGACTTGCATCCAATCAATTGCAAAAGGAACATAAAGGGCAATTAGAAACTAATTCCGTTTGGGTTAAAACTTTGATTCCAATCAATGGCCAAAAGAACTTAAAGAAGAAAGAGAAACCAATTCCTTAAGGATTAAGACATGCTTCCAATCAATTGCAAATGGAACACAATGCTGAATGAGAAACAAATTCCTTTGGGATTAAGGCTCGATTGCAATCAATGGCCAAAAGAACTTAGAGAAGAAAGAGAAATCAATTCCTTAATCGTTAAGACTTGCTTCCAATCAATTGTAAAAGGAACAAAAAGGAGAATAAGAAACCAATTCCTTTTGGTTTAAGACTTGATTGTAATCGATGGCCACACGAATTAAAGAAGAAAGAGAAACCAATTCCTTAAGGATTAAGACTTGCTTCCAATCAATTGCAAAAGGAACACAATAGTGAATGAGAAACTAATTCCTTTGGGATTCAGACTTGATTGCAATCAATGGCCAAAAGAACTTAAAGAAGAAAGAGAAACCAATTCCTTAAGGATTAAGACATGCTTCCAATCAACTGCAAAAGGAACACAATGGTGAATGAGAAACTAATTCCTTTGGGATTAAGACTTGAGGGTAATCAATGGCCAAAAGAACTAAAAGAAGATAGAAAAACCAATTCCTTAATCATTAAGACTTGCTTCCAATCAATTGTAAAAGGAACAAAAAGGAGAATAAGATACCAATTCCTTATGGGTTAAGACTTGATTCTAATCGATGGCCACAAGAACTTAAAGAAGAAAGAGAAACCAATTCCTTTAGGATTAAGACATGCTTCCAATCAATTGCAAAAGGAACATAAAGGGCAATGAGAAACTAATTCCATTTGGATTAAGACTTTGATTCCAATCAATGGCCAAAAGAACTTAAAGGAGAAAGAGAAACCAATTCCTTAAGGATTAAGACATGCTTCCAATCAATTGCAAAAGGAACACAATGGTGAATGAGGAACAAATTCCTTTGGGATTAAGGCTCGATTGCAATCAATGGCCAAAAGAACTTAAAGAAGAAAGAGAAACCAATTCCTTAATCATTAAGACTTGCTTCCAATCAATTGTAAAAGGAACAAAAAGGAGAATAAGAAATCAATTTCTTTTGGATTAAGACTTGATTCTAATCGATGGCCACACGAACTTAAAGAAGAAAGAGAAACCAATTACTTATTCATTAGGACTTGCATCCAATCAACTGCAAAAGGAACATAAAGGGCAATTAGAAACTAATTCCGTTTGGGTTAAAACTTTGATTCCAATCAATGGCCAAAAGAACTTAAAGAAGAAAGAGAAACCAATTCCTTAAGGATTAAGACATGCTTCCAATCAATTGCAAATGGAACACAATGCTGCATGAGAAACAAATTCCTTTGGGATTAAGGCTCGATTCCAATCAATGGCCAAAAGAACTTAGAGAAGAAAGAGAAATCAATTCCTTAATCGTTAAGACTTGCTTCCAATCAATTGTAAAAGGAACAAAAAGGAGAATGAGAAACCAATTCCTTTTGGATTAAGACTTGATTCTAATCGATGGCCACACGAATTAAAGAAGAAAGAGAAACCAATTCCTTAAGGATTAAGACTTGCTTCCAATCAATTGCAAAAG
Source organism: Pterocarpus santalinus (assembly GCA_031439595.1). NCBI lineage: Eukaryota > Viridiplantae > Streptophyta > Magnoliopsida > Fabales > Fabaceae > Pterocarpus > Pterocarpus santalinus. The sequence goes on along the minus strand of JAVHNO010000191.1, from coordinate 6,999 downwards.
GAACACAATGGTGAATGAGAAACTAATTCCTTTGGGATTCAGACTTGATTGCAATCAATGGCCAAAAGAACTTAAAGAAGAAAGAGAAACCAATTCCTTAATCATTAAGACTTGCTTCCAATCAATTGTGAAATGAACATAAAGGAGAATGAGAAACCAATTCCTTTTGGATTAAGACTTGATTCCAATCAATGCCCAAAAGAACTTAAAGAAGAAAGAGAAACCATTTCCTTATTCATTAGGACTTGCTTCCAATCAATTGCAAAAGGAACATAAAGGGCAATGAGAAACTAATTCAATTGGATTAAGACTTTATTCCAATCAATGGCGAAAAGAACTTAAAGAAGAAATGGAAACCGATTCCTTATGGATTAAGACATGCTTCCAATCAATTGCAAAAGGAACAAAATGGTGAATGAGAAACAAATTCCTTTGGGATTATGATTTGATTGCAATCAATGGCCACAAGAACTTAAAGAAGAAAGAGAAACCAATTCCGTAAGGATTAAGACTTGCTTCCAATCAATTGCAAAAGGAACATAAAGGGCAATTAGAAACTAATTCCATTTGGGTTAAGACTTTGATTCCAATCAATGGCCAAAAGAACTTAAAGAAGAAAGAGAAACCAATTCCTTAAGGAATAAGACATGCTTCCAATCAATTGCAAAAGGAACATAAAGGGCAATGAGAAACTAATTCCATTTGGGATAAAGACTTGATTCTAATCGATGCCCACACGAACTTAAAGAAGAAAGAGAAACCAATTCCTTATTCATTAGGACTTGCATCCAATCAATTGCAAAAGGAACATAAAGGGCAATTAGAAACTAATTCCGTTTGGGTTAAAACTTTGATTCCAATCAATGGCCAAAAGAACTTAAAGAAGAAAGAGAAACCAATTCCTTAAGGATTAAGACATGCTTCCAATCAATTGCAAATGGAACACAATGCTGAATGAGAAACAAATTCCTTTGGGATTAAGGCTCGATTGCAATCAATGGCCAAAAGAACTTAGAGAAGAAAGAGAAATCAATTCCTTAATCGTTAAGACTTGCTTCCAATCAATTGTAAAAGGAACAAAAAGGAGAATAAGAAACCAATTCCTTTTGGTTTAAGACTTGATTGTAATCGATGGCCACACGAATTAAAGAAGAAAGAGAAACCAATTCCTTAAGGATTAAGACTTGCTTCCAATCAATTGCAAAAGGAACACAATAGTGAATGAGAAACTAATTCCTTTGGGATTCAGACTTGATTGCAATCAATGGCCAAAAGAACTTAAAGAAGAAAGAGAAACCAATTCCTTAAGGATTAAGACATGCTTCCAATCAACTGCAAAAGGAACATAATGGTGAATGAGAAACTAATTCCTTTGGGATTAAGACTTGAGGCTAATCAATGGCGAAAAGAACTAAAAGAAGATAGAAAAACCAATTCCTTAATCATTAAGACTTGCTTCCAATCAATTGTAAAAGGAACAAAAAGGAGAATAAGATACCAATTCCTGATGGGTTAAGACTTGATTCTAATCGATGGCCACAAGAACTTAAAGAAGAAAGAGAAACCAATTCCTTTAGGATTAAGACATGCTTCCAATCAATTGCAAAAGGAACATAAAGGGCAACGAGAAACTAATTCCATTTGGATTAAGACTTTGATTCCAATCAATGGCCAAAAGAACTTAAAGGAGAAAGAGAAACCAATTCCTTAAGGATTAAGACATGCTTCCAATCAATTGCAAAAGGAACACAATGGTGAATGAGGAACAAATTCCTTTGGGATTAAGGCTCGATTGCAATCAATGGCCAAAAGAACTTAAAGAAGAAAGAGAAACCAATTCCTTAATCATTAAGACTTGCTTCCAATCAATTGTAAAAGGAACAAAAAGGAGAATAAGAAACCAATTTCTTTTGGATTAAGACTTGATTCTAATCGATGGCCACACGAACTTAAGGAAGAAAGAGAAACCAATTACTTATTCATTAGGACTTGCATCCAATCAATTGCAAAAGGAACAGAAAGGGCAATTAGAAACTAATTCCGTTTGGGTTAAAACTTTGATTCCAATCAATGGCCAAAAGAACTTAAAGAAGAAAGAGAAACCAATTCCTTAAGGATTAAGACATGCTTCCAATCAATTGCAAATGGAACACAATGCTGAATGAGAAACAAATTCCTTTGGGATTAAGGCTCGATTGCAATCAATGGCCAAAAGAATTTAGAGAAGAAAGAGAAATCAATTCCTTAATCGTTAAGACTTGCTTCCAATCAATTGTAAAAGGAACAAAAAGGAGAATAAGAAACCAATTCCTTTTGGATTAAGACTTGATTGTAATCGATGGCCACAAGAACTTAAAGAAGAAAGAGAAACCAATTCCTTAAGGATTAAGACTTGCTTCCAATCAATTGCAAAAGGACCATAAAGGGCAATTAGAAACTAATTCCATTTGGGTTAAGACTTTGATTCCAATCAATGGCCAAAATAACTTAAAGAAGAAAGAGAAACCAATTCCTTAAGGATTAAGACATGCTTCCAATCAATTGCAAAAGGAACACAATGGTGAATGAGAAACTAATTCCTTTGGGATTAAGACTTGAGGGTAATCAATGGCCAAAAGAACTAAAAGAAGATAGAAAAACCAATTCCTTAATCATTAAGACTTGCTTCCAATCAATTGTAAAAGGAACAAAAAGGAGAATAAGATACCAATTCCTTATGGGTTAAGACTTGATTCTAATCGATGGCCACAAGAACTTAAAGAAGAAAGAGAAACCAATTCCTTTAGGATTAAGACATGCTTCCAATCAATTGCAAAAGGAACATAAAGGGCAATGACAAACTAATTCCATTTGGATTAAGACTTTGATTCTAATCGATGGCCACACGAACTTAAAGAAGAAAGAGAAACCAATTCCTTAAGGATTAAGACTTGCTTCAAATCATTTGCAAAAGGAACACAATGGTGAATGAGAAACTAATTCCTTTGGGATTAAGGCTCGATTGCAATCAATGGCCAAAAGAACTTAAAGAAGAAAGAGAAACCAATTCCTTAATCATTAAGACTTGCTTCCAATCAATTGTAAAAGGAACAAAAAGGAGAATAAGAAACCAATTTCTTTTGGATTAAGACTTGATTCTAATCGATGGCCACACGAACTTAAAGAAGAAAGAGAAACCAATTACTTATTCATTAGGACTTGCATCCAATCAACTGCAAAAGGAACATAAAGGGCAATTAGAAACTAATTCCGTTTGGGTTAAAACTTTGATTCCAATCAATGGCCAAAAGAACTTAAAGAAGAAAGAGAAACCAATTCCTTAAGGATTAAGACATGCTTCCAATCAATTGCAAATGGAACACAATGCTGCATGAGAAACAAATTCCTTTGGGATTAAGGCTCGATTCCAATCAATGGCCAAAAGAACTTAGAGAAGAAAGAGAAATCAATTCCTTAATCGTTAAGACTTGCTTCCAATCAATTGTAAAAGGAACAAAAAGGAGAATGAGAAACCAATTCCTTTTGGATTAAGACTTGATTCTAATCGATGGCCACACGAATTAAAGAAGAAAGAGAAACCAATTCCTTAAGGATTAAGACTTGCTTCCAATCAATTGCAAAAGGAACACAATGGTGAATGAGAAACTAATTCCTTTGGGATTCAGACTTGATTGCAATCAATGGCCAAAAGAACTTAAAGAAGAAAGAGAAACCAATTCCTTAATCATTAAGACTTGCTTCCAATCAATTGTGAAATGAACATAAAGGAGAATGAGAAACCAATTCCTTTTGGATTAAGACTTGATTCCAATCAATGCCCAAAAGAACTTAAAGAAGAAAGAGAAACCATTTCCTTATTCATTAGGACTTGCTTCCAATCAATTGCAAAAGGAACATAAAGGGCAATGAGAAACTAATTCAATTGGATTAAGACTTTATTCCAATCAATGGCGAAAAGAACTTAAAGAAGAAATGGAAACCGATTCCTTATGGATTAAGACATGCTTCCAATCAATTGCAAAAGGAACAAAATGGTGAATGAGAAACAAATTCCTTTGGGATTATGATTTGATTGCAATCAATGGCCACAAGAACTTAAAGAAGAAAGAGAAACCAATTCCGTAAGGATTAAGACTTGCTTCCAATCAATTGCAAAAGGAACATAAAGGGCAATTAGAAACTAATTCCATTTGGGTTAAGACTTTGATTCCAATCAATGGCCAAAAGAACTTAAAGAAGAAAGAGAAACCAATTCCTTAAGGAATAAGACATGCTTCCAATCAATTGCAAAAGGAACATAAAGGGCAATGAGAAACTAATTCCATTTGGGATAAAGACTTGATTCTAATCGATGCCCACACGAACTTAAAGAAGAAAGAGAAACCAATTCCTTATTCATTAGGACTTGCATCCAATCAACTGCAAAAGGAACATAAAGGGCAATTAGAAACTAATTCCGTTTGGGTTAAAACTTTGATTCCAATCAATGGCCAAAAGAACTTAAAGAAGAAAGAGAAACCAATTCCTTAAGGATTAAGACATGCTTCCAATCAATTGCAAATGGAACACAATGCTGAATGAGAAACAAATTCCTTTGGGATTAAGGCTCGATTGCAATCAATGGCCAAAAGAACTTAGAGAAGAAAGAGAAATCAATTCCTTAATCGTTAAGACTTGCTTCCAATCAATTGTAAAAGGAACAAAAAGGAGAATAAGAAACCAATTCCTTTTGGTTTAAGACTTGATTGTAATCGATGGCCACACGAATTAAAGAAGAAAGAGAAACCAATTCCTTAAGGATTAAGACTTGCTTCCAATCAATTGCAAAAGGAACACAATAGTGAATGAGAAACTAATTCCTTTGGGATTCAGACTTGATTGCAATCAATGGCCAAAAGAACTTAAAGAAGAAAGAGAAACCAATTCCTTAAGGATTAAGACATGCTTCCAATCAACTGCAAACGGAACATAATGGTGAATGAGAAACTAATTCCTTTGGGATTAAGACTTGAGGGTAATCAATGGCCAAAAGAACTAAAAGAAGATAGAAAAACCAATTCCTTAATCATTAAGACTTGCTTCCAATCAATTGTAAAAGGAACAAAAAGGAGAATAAGATACCAATTCCTTATGGGTTAAGACTTGATTCTAATCGATGGCCACAAGAACTTAAAGAAGAAAGAGAAACCAATTCCTTTAGGATTAAGACATGCTTCCAATCAATTGCAAAAGGAACATAAAGGGCAATGAGAAACTAATTCCATTTGGATTAAGACTTTGATTCCAATCAATGGCCAAAAGAACTTAAAGGAGAAAGAGAAACCAATTCCTTAAGGATTAAGACATGCTTCCAATCAATTGCAAAAGGAACACAATGGTGAATGAGGAACAAATTCCTTTGGGATTAAGGCTCGATTGCAAATCAATGGCCAAAAGATCTTAAAGAAGAAAGAGAAACCAATTCCTTAATCATTAAGACTTGCTTCCAATCAATTGTAAAAGGAACAAAAAGGAGAATAAGAAACCAATTTCTTTTGGATTAAGACTTGATTCTAATCGATGGCCACACGAACTTAAGGAAGAAAGAGAAACCAATTACTTATTCATTAGGACTTGCATCCAATCAATTGCAAAAGGAACAGAAAGGGCAATTAGAAACTAATTCCGTTTGGGTTAAAACTTTGATTCCAATCAATGGCCAAAAGAACTTAAAGAAGAAAGAGAAACCAATTCCTTAAGGATTAAGACATGCTTCCAATCAATTGCAAATGGAACACAATGCTGAATGAGAAACAAATTCCTTTCGGATTAAGGCTCGATTGCAATCAATGGCCAAAAGAATTTAGAGAAGAAAGAGAAATCAATTCCTTAATCGTTAAGACTTGCTTCCAATCAATTGTAAAAGGAACAAAAAGGAGAATAAGAAACCAATTCCTTTTGGATTAAGACTTGATTGTAATCGATGGCCACAAGAACTTAAAGAAGAAAGAGAAACCAATTCCTTAAGGATTAAGACTTGCTTCCAATCAATTGCAAAAGGACCATAAAGGGCAATGAGAAACTAATTCCATTTGGGTTAAGACTTTGATTCCAATCAATGGCCAAAATAACTTAAAGAAGAAAGAGAAACCAATTCCTTAAGGATTAAGACATGCTTCCAATCAACTGCAAAAGGAACACAATGGTGAATGAGAAACTAATTCCTTTGGGATTAAGACTTGAGGGTAATCAATGGCCAAAAGGACTAAAAGAAGATAGAAAAACCAATTCCTTAATCATTAAGACTTGCTTCCAATCAATTGTAAAAGGAACAAAAAGGAGAATAAGATACCAATTCCTTATGGGTTAAGACTTGATTCTAATCGATGGCCACAAGAACTTAAAGAAGAAAGAGAAACCAATTCCTTTAGGATTAAGACATGCTTCCAATCAATTGCAAAAGGAACATAAAGGGCAATGAGAAACTAATTCCATTTGGATTAAGACTTTGATTCCAATCAATGGCCAAAAGAACTTAAAGGAGAAAGAGAAACCAATTCCTTAAGGATTAAGACATGCTTCCAATCAATTGCAAAAGGAACACAATGGTGAATGAGGAACAAATTCCTTTGGGATTAAGGCTCGATTGCAATCAATGGCCAAAAGAACTTAAAGAAGAAAGAGAAACCAATTCCTTAATCATTAAGACTTGCTTCCAATCAATTGTAAAAGGAACAAAAAGGAGAATAAGAAACCAATTTCTTTTGGATTAAGACTTGATTCTAATCGATGGCCACACGAACTTAAAGAAGAAAGAGAAACCAATTCCTTATTCATTAGGACTTGCATCCAATCAATTGCAAAAGGAACATAAAGGGCAATTAGAAACTAATTCCGTTTGGGTTAAGACTTTGATTCCAATCAATGGCCAAAAGAACTTAAAGAAGAAAGAGAAACCAATTCCTTAATGATTAAGACATGCTTCTAATCAATTGCAAAAGGAACACAATGGTGAATGAG
>JAVHNO010000190.1:0-68260 GCA_031439595.1 Pterocarpus santalinus | reverse complement strand
TTCAGCACAGATGGTTTTGACATACCAAGTCCAGTTTTCAAGTCAAGATGGTCTTTGACATCAACATAGAGCCATTCACTATTTTCTCAACATTAGATTCTTGAAAGAGCCATTCACTATTCTGAAGTCTCAAAAACATTAGATTTGAAAGATGTTTTCTTAATTGTTTTCTGAAGTTCAAAAACATTAAATGTTTTCTAAGCGATTCACTTTTAAGACATTTACATCCCTCTTGAGAAGGATCTTTTCTTTCAAAAGCTCATCTTTCTCATGCCTTTGCTTCTCTTTCTCTGACTCAAAGTTTTTAAACTCAAGGGATAGCTTTTGAAATTTCTTTTTAAAAGAAGCATAATGAAAAGAAAGAATTTAGGAAACATCCAAAAGTTCATCATATGATTTTTGGGGATCATCATAAGAAGGTTCTAGCTCAAAATTCATTACCTCAATTTTTTCATCAAAAACTGTCTTCCATGAAGCAAGATTGGCAACTATCTCCTCTTCTTCTTGAAATTCAACACCTTTTTGTTCTTCATCAAGGTCTTCCATGTAGCTGTCATGGTCTTCTTAGGAGCTTTCTTCTTGGAAATTTCCTTTAACTTTGGACATTCAGATCTTAAATGTCCAGGCTCGTTACTCTTATAGTAGATAATCTCACTTTGCTTGGCTTTCTTTCCTAGTCCTTTTTGGGCATGAACCCTTTCTTTTTCTTCCTTTTGATCTATGCCTTTCTCATATTTTTCTTCCTCGTCCTCATCTTCATAAGATTCCTCTTCTTTAGATTCTTCTGAAGTATTTAACACTTTTGTAGAGCTTGCTTTTTCTTTGTGTAGACTTAAGAGCAACAAATTTGCCCTTTCTACTACTCTCTTCAAAAGCTTTATTGAGTTCAATCTCATGAGTCTTTAGAGATCCATTAGAAAGCGTCTGAGCTAAGCACATTCAAGTTTTTGCTTCTTGGAATCTTTAATAGCCTTAGGGTATCGCGGACCTTGGATAGACTTTTGAGAATCTTCCACGACCATCTCGACCATTGGTATATCTTTCTTAATGCTTTCAGGCGATTTATGATGTGCATAAATCTATTCTTTAATCATATCATCAATGTTTTCATGTTAAAATTTTAGACATTTCATATTGATGTCTTTTCTTACTAATCTTTGTCTTTGTCACTTAATCAATTCCTTCTTGGAGATTTTGGAGTTTATCCAAAATGTCTTTAACCATAATCACATGAGGTGATATTACGCTACAAATGTTATTACTTTTCGACCACTCTTTGGAGACTAGTCTAGTTTAAAAATTGTTTAAGGCATACATTGCTCAATGATTGGAATCTAGTATCCATTCTTGATAATTTCCCACATGGCGGACTTGTTGACCCGATAAAGAGTACGATTCTATCCTTTCGGTAAGGATAATCTTCTCCGTTGAAATATAGAGGGCGATTGATTGAATAGTATAACATCCCCATATAACGTAATAGAAAGTAATAAAAATAAACTTTTATTATTCCCACGATCTTGCCCCTGAACTTTTAGAAAATGACCTTTAGGTCACTTATATATTATTTACTGCTTGCCACCGAATATTTTAGAAAGTGATATTTAGGTCCCTATATCAACAGGATTAGTAAAATAAGGTTTTAAGCAAAGCGAGAATCGCGTAGTGAAAGCGTAGAAGCCACAAACCTCTAAGCTGATTGAGCCCTTGGAGGTATCCATATGTGAAATAGCATTAGAGATATACCCTAGACTTATCCATAATTATCACGAAAATGCCATTAGCCATAAAACAGCAAAAAACGGAAAGACCTTGAACTTGCAAAGCGTTTATCATTTATATTGTTAATCGATTTGTGTTTGATTTTATTGAATCTCTTTAAGCTTAGTTAGAAATTAATTAAGGGTTGATCGAGGAGACCAAGTTAATTAGATGTTAGATTGTAGATAATTAGAATAGGAAACATATAAAACTTCACAAATTTGTCCAAAACCAGTTTCTGGAGATTTAAAGGAAATTGATAAGATTACGGTATTTTAAGCTACTTTGAGCGAAGCAACCAAATGTACGCCTATGACACAAATGAGTGGCTAAAAGTGGCCAGCTCTGCCCGTCGTTTGGATGCCTAATGGCTGTCCCAAATGAGGTGATCTTAACTTCATTCTAGCCAACCATTTTTCCTCCAATCAAATGTTAAAGCTCCAGCTATCATCATTACATCAAACCCGGACTTTTCTTCACTTTCCCTTTTGTGCTACGGTTGCCTCTTTTTCTTTCCTTCCATTCTTTATTTTTCCTCTTCTTGTCCTACTTCCTTATTACCTCATCTCGGCTCTTATCCACCCTCCTTACCCACAAACACTATCTTGATCAAAGATCTCACTTGCTAGAGGTAGGATTCAACTTCTTTTGCATGATTTTATTGATCTAATAACTGTTAGGATTACTTTCTTCTCTTATGTAACTGATGATATATGGAGGTGGTGTGATGTTTTATGGCTGATTTATCATGTTTTTATTTGGGTTGATTGAGATTTGAACAGAAAACACAAAGAGAGCACAAAATAGAATCTGTTAAGTTGAGGAACCCTACAGCGGTCCATTACGGTAGAGTGTCTGGCTCTGCCTACACGCCGTTTAAATCACACGATGAAACTATTTTCATATGAGCTTCAGACATCCAGGATTTTTCATACATATATCACATAAGGCTTTAAGGATTAGTATTGAGAGAGATGTGAATTTTTAATTTCGACCTAGGGTTTTGACTCGATTACAAAACAGGCCCATGGGTTGTTGAGGATAGAACTAAGCCCTATACTACTTGAAAATGAATGAAACTAAGGAGAAAATGAATGAAACTAACAACTTTTAGAAAGCTTACACATAAGAGAATGTCCCACAAAAATTTCAGAACTAGATAAGGTCGGTTTGATTCTGATGATCCAAGAAAGTTGCCCTATATCCAAACCTGGCTAGACCAAGGTAGTTCAGGAAGGTCAGAATTCGGGGCTTATAAATTGAGCTCTACTAAGTCAAATGGAATGGAACTTTTTGCAAATGAAACTTTACCCTGTTAGATTTAATATGAGTCCAATTTCATGTAATTTGAGTAAATTTTCGATTTTTAGTGGATTTTTACTTTTAGTTTGCTGATTACAGAAGCTGGCAGCTAGGCAGGGCCGAGATAAAACCTAAATATCTTGAGCTATAAATATCAAAATCAGAGATGGGACCAAAAGGGTTAGAAACTGAACATATAACACTTTAACATATCCAAAATTGAGGTCTAAATGAGTTAAAATGAATTTATGGCTTGATTTAGAAGAACCAGGTTGGCTATCTATGCTGAGGTAGAAGTGTTGTCTTAATGAGATTAGTGTTATTATGAATTTCATGTTGGATTATATATGTAATGTTGTGACCTTTGTGACAAATTGATGCTCTGGTGTGCTGGCACTATTCACGAGGAAGCGGACTTGATCCGTTATGTTGCCGAAATTTTGGCAGAAATATGTGAATTATATGAATGTCATAAACATTTATGTCTTATAAGCTCATAAAAGATTCTATATATGCAAAAATGATTTAAGCATAATATGAATATATTGAATGTGGAGTCCGCTTCACCTGAGGCTGATTCACGAGATCACTCTAGTGAAGGCAGTTAGAATAAGATAAGATATGAATCCACGCTTCACTTGGAAAGGCAGTCACTGCACTTTGAATCCCTCGCTTGTGAAGGCAGACTACCTCTCACCTTGGAGGCACGTGTGGTCGAGAAGAGGTCCCTCGATTAGAGAGCACGTGACCAAAATGAGATCCCTCAAGGACTAGAGGCACATGAATCCCCTTGGTGGGTGAGTCGGTGTGACGATGGTCATGAGTCGAGCTGATGAGCTCACTCCAAGGCCAGGCTACCCAAGAGCGAGTAAAGGCTAAAGACCAAGGACTCAAGACTAAAGATTCGAGTGTATGCAAGCACCCCAGGCTCACATGAGGATCATGGCATCGACCCAGGCTGGTGTGAGTATAGGGCAGAAATAGAGACTTCGGCATGAGGCATGGCACTTGACCCAGCTAATGTAAGTATCGAATGAAGAGTCCCATATGTCCTAAGGAAGCGTTGGACATGGCGATCACGCTCAGCCAATGAGGAGTATGACATGGCGATCATACTTTTGGAATGTGGCATGTAAAGATTTTATGATGATACAAAGGGAAGGAAAGGAAAGAAAAAAGAAGTAAACTTTATGTATATGCATGAATTTAAGTACAAGTAAACTTATGTGCAGATGTTATGTCCCCAAAGGTGATATATTGATCTTTGTTGTATTTTATTATGTTTCAACACTATTATTCTAATATAATTCACTTGGAAATTTGTTTTACGTATGGAGCTTCTCCCAAATTGCCAAGTGTGTGAGAGTAAAATGAACTTTGCTCACTTGGGTTATTATATTTCGAACTTTTTAGAATTGAACAGTTTGTATAGCATATTCACCACTTTTTCATAATAAACCGAAACAAGCTTGGAGATGACAAGCGATGACCACAGCTTATATTAGTTTAATAAATCCCTACCACGAGAATTTATAATTCTCACTCCTATGTTTATTTACTCGTATTTGTATCTCCCGGATAGTTGACAATAATTTTGAAGAAAGGTCCTCCTGAGGTGAAGTTGACTAGTAAAGATTGAAGATGGCCAAAGGTTCTTTGCCGGACAAGGTCCTGGAGTTAAGTGGCGAGTAACAACTCCTAGTGTAAGGTATTATGACTCTAAGCATAGTACCATACTCGGGAGGGTGTTACTGTAATGTCCTTTCAAAGCATGTTCTAGGATCTTTTTCCCTCTACAACCGTTAAGTAGCTCAACCCGAGAAGTTGAGCTCTAATGTCAATTAAAGGTGAAAGTAGCCATGAGAAAGGGGATTGAACTTGTGTGATAGTTTAAAAATTTTCAATCTTGAAAACTTAAAACAAGTTTTCTCAAGCTCCATAGCTTGGAATGCAGAAGCGTTTATGTTAGACTCAGAAAGTTGTCTTTCTTAGGTAAGAAAATAGCTTAAAGAATTAATAGACAAATAGCAAACAATAGAAACATAAAAGAATAGAAAGAGTTAAGAGAAAGCTTAACACAAAAATTTGTCCTGATTCAAGGAAAACCATTTGCCTACGTCATTTCAGTCCTCCCATCGAGACTTCAAGAAGATAGAAATTTTAATAAACTTCGAGTATGTTTGTACAAGCTTTACTCCCAAGCTTATAGACAGAATGTAGCAGCTCTCCAAGCTAAAATATCAAGTAATATTGTCCTAGCCTCTTCAAGGTAAACAATGACCATTAACGGCTTAGGTTACAAAGTTTGAAATAAGGTTTGTGTTTGATAACACTCACTACTCTAACACTATATAGTGTATGTCCCAAATAAGTACAAAGTAGGGATGACTTTACCCTCACAAATCTCTCAAGGAGAATGTTTGCTAATAATGAACAAGAGAGGATTCTGCTCTTAGAAGCTTTAGAAAGATATTTTTGATGATTTAGAAAGATGAAAAAGCAGGCATACTCTTATCGATTTTCGTGTGAGCAATTCCAACTCTTCTTCTTTGTGCTTCAAGACTTTTATAGGCTTCCAAGAAATATAGCCATTGTGTCTTTTTAGGTCTTGAGCCTTGAGGCCTTTAGATCCCATTGGATCCTAGATTGAAGAAAGAGGTTAAAAACTTTCTTTCTCACCTTTGAAGCAATGATAGCGAGAAAGAAAGTTAAACTAGCCATTCTGTTAGTCAACTAGCTTTTCGAGTGTGTCCAACTTACATTACTTTTGAATCTTGTCTTGTCATTTTTGACCTTTAGAAAACATCTATGAGATCTGTGCCAAGATAAGTTTTGAATGAGGTTCCTCTCTTCACTTACAACAACATTTTGGAGGTTAGTCTTTCTTAGTCAAGCTTTATGAACAGGATCATCCCATTTGAGTAGCTTATATACCTTCTAGTGACTCAAGCAGAGCTTGTTGAAGAGCGTAGGTTCAACCTGCTTTTGATGCTTCAAACTCATTTTCTTACAAGAAAAAATGGATTATTTTTGTGCATGAGTGATGATCTTATAGTGATCTAAGCTTCACTAAAACATAATTTTGATTTTAAAGGATCATTTTAGAAGCTTAATTTCTATTTTTACTTACAAGAGAACCATCTTTCTCAACCTTGAGATTAGAGTGATTTGTGCTATTCAAAAACAAACACTCAAGCAAGCATTGTTAATCCCTTACAAAAGACTTTCATATGAGTTGGTTTGTTGTTCATCAAAAACCCTTAAAGAGGTATATCAAAAACCACTTGGTGGCTTCTCAAAGTTGTTGGAGCTATACTGGAGTCTCGCCCTTCTCTAGACTTATGTCCATTCCATTTTTATTTTCCATAAGTTCTTTCATCGTATTAAATCTAAGAATTCCAAATAATTTGAATAAGCTTTATTGAATTGAAAAGTTTACAAAAAGCTTTGAAAATATGCTCACTTTTATTCCTACCATCGAGACTCTCTTGCATCATATGCTTACCTTTATGTAGGTCATACCTCATTAAAACACTCTTATGCATAAAAGATCTTGTGGGAAAAAACACATAAGAGGAAAAAAGAGTGCACCCACCTACCATGAGTTTAAGGATTTCTACTTTAGCTGTAAAATACATCTTTTGAAGGGAGTGACATATTCCCACGTCCTTGTGGTTCTCTCTTCCTCCCAACTCGGGCAATTTTGTAAGCTCATTTCTCGATCATTCCAGAAGCCAACTTCGATAGCAGGTGCATTCCTAGTTTAGTGTTAGCTTTTCTTTCTCCAAATGGGATGCTTCCTTCCTTTGAAGCTCTACTTTCCTTAGGGCTAAGTCTTCTTCCTAAAACTCTTGTGGATTCACACATTCTTATTGTACTTCCTTGCCATTTAGCATTTAATCGCTTTTTCCTTCACCTTCGCATTGTCCTCACACTATCTTTCTTCGGAGTGTCAGAATCCAGCTATGACTCTCCAAGCAATAGCTCATTATGGGGGATCTCTTTGGTTACAGGTGGGGGTTGGTGCAGTATTATGAGCTTAGACTGTGGTTTAGATAGTTTAATAAGGATCATCATATCTGCATCTATACACCAATTTATACGGTGTTTCCTAGAGTCGATGAATAGGGCATGGTGTTATAAGCCCACTAATATGGCATGCAATTTGTCACCCCATAGACCATTAGCCTGCTCCAATCTCTCCTTTAATCCTATCAAAATGAAGCCTGTTGGGCGCCTTCGCCAACCAATTAGGGAATCTATGGGTATTCCATTGATGAATATAGTTGAGTTATTCCTAGCTTTTGCAATGTCTTTAAAATCTCCGATTCATAAACAATGTTCCATTATCAAGAACTAATTGGTATGAGGTATTCCTATATCTATATATTATTTCATTTCGCATACAAATCTTCTTTCACACCTTCTCTCAGAATGCAGCCTTAATAATACCATACACTATGCTTAAGTGATTTATGGCAATTTACTAATTGTTACCCATAATTAATGGAAGTTCTTATAATTGAAATTTTAAGCATAATATATGAAAACAACATGTAAGATTTTTCTTTTCTCATAAATCGTTTATACTTCTGAAAAGTCGAGCCTTTAAGCGCTTACTTAGGCATATATATGTGAACGTTGATCCTCCTCATAATTTGCCGAGTTACTAAAAGATATATGGCGAAGTTGAAATAACATAACTTACAATACATTAAAGATAATAATATATTCATAGATAGGTCAGAATCAAAATTACATTTAATGTGTAACACCCCATCTGCGTATTACGATTACTGTCGAGAATCCGGAGCCTAGAAAAAATTAAGTGCCCGAACCTCTATGCCTCCTTGGAGAGCTTATAGGTTTGAGGCATTTTCCTAAGATCAAAAGTCCCGATAATGGTTCTCTAGAGCATCAATGAGTTGAAAATGAGGGATTTTTAATGAATTTTAGGGAATGGATAACCCTTCGATTTTCAACCCTCAGAAGATTCATAAAAAGCATGAAGTTTTGGAGAGATCTGCACTAAAACCAAAAGTTGGATTCTGATTCCTAAGAGGTTTTGAATTTTTAGATATTTTTATTGAATCAAAATGGGGGGTATTCACACTTATTTACATTTATGTTTTTAAAGTTAATGGAGAGTATAAAGTTAAAGAGGGTTTTAAAGTTAATGAGAGTAAAGTTAAAGGGGACATTAATCGAAAATTAAGAAATGTAAATAAGTGCAATGCGGCATTGCAGCTATCTTGGACACAGGATCAAGACTGCAGGAGGAAGCGAGAACCAAGTTTTTGGAGTTAGTAATCGATTACAGAGGACATGTATTCGATTACAATCTCTCTGTACACCATGAAGTTAAAAATGTTTCCGTGTGTGGTAATCGATTACCATAATTGGTAATTGATTACCGTTCTAGGTTTCTTGCTAATCGACATTACTGCATCGGGTAATCGTCAGTACAGCTCTTTGGCTGGGTGTCGTGATTACCATAATTGGTAATCTATTACAAGTTCTTCATGTGGTATCGACAATGTACCAGCCTTGGTAATCGATTACAGAGGAAATAATATAGGTCCCACGCTGTCTTACGCCGCTCATTTTTTGGAAATTCTCCTTCTCTCTCTAACCCAAACTCTCTCCCTTCTCTCTAAAACATCTCTCCCTTCATTCCTAAACACAATCCTTCACATCTTTCCATCAAATTACATCATTCCCATTCATTTAAACTCAATTTCTTCCTTTAATATCAAATCACATCTTCAACAAGAAATCAACACATTTGCTCTTGGAGCTTAGAGGAAGTGATGCCAAGGCTCTCAAATCTTTCTTCTTCCTTTCCCCTCCTAAAAGGTAATCCTTCAACTCCTTTCCTACTCCTTTCCTATAAATTACGAATTATTTCCCCCATAGTGAGTTCCTAGAGAACCCTAGGTTAGAAGAATTAGGAATTTTCATATCTGGGAGTAAAGTAGATTTATCTATAGTTTAAGGGACTGACCTTGAATCAAATCGTCATATTACTCATAGTATATACCACTGGAGGACTAGCTTTGGCTCTCTAAGTTCATGGGATTAGGATTCCGCGATTGGCGCTATGCCTGTGAGTAGATAGCTTATTCCTATCTTAATTTTAATGCATTTTGTCTATATATATATATATATATATATGCAAGTGATTTAGTATGCCTTAGCAATATAATTTAAATTTTGGTAGCTTATCTATTTCTACTAGTTCACATGAGACAATGACTTGATTTTCAAAAGGAAAAAATGTATACATATTTATTATCTTGGTTTCTATTAAACTTTGGGAGAAAATCTTCTTTGTTTGAAAGGTTTTTGGATAAAAGCTTTGAACTTTTGTTCATTTTTTATTTATTATTAAAGTATTAAAGCTTTATTTTTCTTTGAAGTTTACAAATCTTATTGTTTTTCATATAAGGTATATTGGTTACATGTTTTATAAGAATCTTTTATTAAATGTTACGTATAATGGAAAAGAAAGACTTGGGAAAGTCTAGACCAAGGTCGACTTAACGGTAGAATGGAATTAGCCCTAGGTTGCACCTAGGATGTTGTTGGATTTCATAGCCACTCAAGAGAGTGAGTGCTGTACCTATTATTCCACGGCCCATACATACTGGTGTAGTGCGTGGTCACGATATATTCACGGCCACGCGGAAAGGGTGTGTGCGCGTGCACGATTCGACGATGGTTTCACCACGAAAGAAAAAGGCCACCTAAGTGTGATTCCCCGATGGATTATCCTGGAATAGATGGACTCTCGTTTTTGGAAAAGAAAAAGTTGAATAATATTTGATTAAGATTTCTATTTTTGTATTATTATACATATTATTAGTATTACGCTTAATATCTCCAATTTAGCACACTTGTCTCATGTGGGTTAGGGACACTTTTATCTCTCACTGAAGTTTTCTCCAAAAACTCGCCACCCTCGTAGTTATTATATCCTTTTAGATAATCTGACGGGGTTAGGACTTGGGAGCCGACTCTTACTTTCAGCATCATTAGATGCTTATTTTTGTAAGCTCTCAATAGTAAAGGCCCTGATTTGTAATTTTATTTCAATTGAAATCTAGTATATAAAGTGTAACGTCCAGAAAAAAATTTTATCGATAACAACTAAGTTGTGTTAGGTTTTATCCCGAATAAGTCGAGTTTATTCAGAGATCTGATTAGATACTCTTCTTAAAGCCAATTAAGGAATTGAAATAGAGAGGATTAGGCATGATAGGAATTAAATTAGGAGCATAGAAAATCTCATAGAAAAAATTTCAAAATCCAATTTACCGGAAATTTAATGGAAATCGGTAAGATTTTCAATAAGCTTTCAACCGTCAGGACCAGGATCGGTAGAATTTTTCTATGAGTGCCCTAGAGATCAACGGCCAGGGGATTGAGCCATGACACCCCACCCATAGTGGCGCCTGGGCAACAAACATGGATGATGGGGAAGAGACTCCAGATTTTTGACCAACTGACTCATTCCACCAATCAAATTCAAGCCACCTTAGAAAATATCTTTCACTTTTCTCCTTTTCTTCTCAATATCCATTTTAGTACGACCCCTCCTTCCAGCTGTTGAAGTCCATCTTTTTCTCTCCTCTTTGCTCAAGCATTTCTACTCCATTTTTCATCCATCTTCCAAGTCCCATCCCGAAGCCACCACCATCAAAGACATAAAATCGGCCTAAATAACACAAGAGCAAGGTAGGAAATCCCTACTTCTTCTCTTATTACTTCTCTGATTTGGGGCTATATGAGGAGATAATGGTTAATCTGAGATTTGGATGTTTTATAGAGTGATGATGATGTTTTATGATTGGATCTTTGCATGTGTGTTGTGATTAGAGAAGATGGATTTGAGTGCAAAATAGCTTGAAAGAAGGAAGACAAATCTAGAAGTTTGTTAGGGTTTTTCCTTGAGTATGATCACGTGCTAAGCGGAGCTACTGGCTCGCTCTGTCCTACTGCCGTTTAAATTGGATGAAAATATTTTTATATGAAACTAGAGCATCCTAGGGCTTTCCATTACATATACCATAATCCAGTTGACATTGGATTAGTACAAATGACATTAGTTATGAAGTTTTGAAGTTTACCTAGAAATCGAGTTTCCTATCCAGGCAGTAGAAGTTGAGAAGGGTATAAATCACCCTCATACAACTTCAAGTTTAGTGAACCTAGAGTTTTTGAAAGCCTTTAACATGTAAAGCGAATATCTCATAAAAATTTCAGAACCAAACTCTTAGCCGTTTGCTCCCAGCTGCACCACAAGGAATTTGGCTTAAGTCTAAACCGGATTGACAGACCAAGAAGTAGTTTAGTAAGGCCAAGTTTCGAGACCTCATAAGTCAAAATATACTTATGTACAAATGACCATAAGAAAACTTAGTTCATTTGAAGAAAGCTTGTTCTGATAGCTTTAATTTGACATAAGTTTCGTATGAATTCTACCTAGTTTATTCTATTTTTAGTGAGATTTTTTACTTAAAAGGACCCAATTCTGATCAGAGAATAGGGCAGTTTGAGAATTAAATTGTTTATATCTAGAGTTATACACATCAAAAATGAGGAAATGGGACTAAAAGGAGTTAGAATCTAGACATATGAAGCTATGATATATCCAAAAATTACATTTAAATGAGTTGAATTGAATGAGAAATGAGGCACACCAAATTCGGGCCGAACAGAGGGGGTTAAGCTGAAACTCTAGTGATGGTTAGATTGAAATTATTGATTGAGATTATGAATGTATATGTATAATTGAGATTGTTGATTGGTGTTATGGATGTACATGTATAATTGTTGCTCTATACTAAAATTGTAAGTTGTATAAATGTACTGGTTATCTAGCACTATTCATGGGGAAGCGGACTCGATCCATTATGCTACCGAAATTTCGGTAAGAAGTTTATATGTTATAAAAATCTATGACAACTTGAGTGCATCATACATAAAGAAACAAGTTAAATGTGCATTCATTTCATGATATGATAAAGAATTCCATATCACTTGGGCCAGCCCCAGAATAAATTAAGGGGAATAGATCAAGTTGGGGAAGGTCCAGGAAAGTAAAGCCGTACCATCCTTGATATCAGAACGCAGGCTCTGGTCCTGAAAAAGCGGCGGACTATTACCCTCTGGGGAGTACCGCATGGCCACAGTGACTCCCAGGGGACCAAGGATGGGAATAAGTTCTAATAGGCGAAAGCCTCCAAGAATAAGATGCGTCTTCTCATTGCCCATGCATATGTACAGTGTAAAGATTCTCTATTGATTATTCTAGATCCTTGTTATTTATTCTTAATATGCTATTGTTCCGTTGTGTGATTCTTTGTTTGAGTACATTAGTATATCTGTTAATTAAAATTGAACTTGTTTCAGTGTATGCTTTAGAAATGAGTATTTAAGTTAAATATTATCATTCTACCATACTATTTGAAAACTAATGCACAACTGAGACAACTGGGAATGATAGTGATAACACATGTATAGAACTAGGAATTCCTACTGAGAAATTTCTATTTACAGGATTTCCCCTCAGTATATTGGTCAGCGTCATTCTCGTAGACTATGGAGCACTTGCCTTGTGGCAGGAGTCCTGTCTTCTGATTGAGTTCCCGAGCTTCACATACACCTTGCTCGACCCATTCCTAGACTCAGTATATATATCGCGGCAAAAAGTGCCGGTTTTGATTGTATTTCTTCTTCGAGAGAGACCCATGTTGCATCACCTGTGATGCACTCCTTTGTTTGACCCTCATTTGTTCCATATATTGCCATTCCACTTACATATGGCTCATCCATTCCCACCTCACTCCGGCCGATAGCATAAGAAGATTAAACCCTAAAGCAGTTGACCCCCTTGCTCCCTGCATGGCTCACTTCATGCTTCCATCCTTGCATCCAATGCTTTCTACCTCCACATGAGCAGGGAGGGGACCCATCAAAATAGCGAAGTTCCTTCCTCATCTCCTCTCGCTCTCAAGACGGCCACCCTCCTTCGTAGATGCACCCATGGCGAATGGGTTTCTTTCTTCGGATTCTGGTTGGGTAGTGGGCTTACCGCAGTTGGATAAGTAGATGTATGAGAAGTGGCCCTCTTTTGGCGATCTGGGTCATGGATAGATGGATAGAATATTAGGAGATGTACATGAAATGTCCCATGGGGACCACCTAGGTCTTTGATTATAGAACTCTGAGTCAGTTCCTATTTCCAATTGTCTTAGCGGCCTCATTTTGTCACCTTAGTACCTTTGACAAACTTTAAAATCATATATATATATATATATATATATATATATATATATATATATATATATATATATATATACTATATATATGATGCATTTTCATGAATATCTCGTTACATTCATATTGTATTTTTAATTATGTTACGTTATTTACAGTAGATACCGATTTATCAAGTATTTATTCATTATCATATGCTAGAAAAATTTTGTTACACCTGATTAAGTATTCCTATGCAGAGTAAATTAACACTAATACAAAGAAATAGGAATTTAACCAATATCATTATGTAATCACTTATCGAGATAATTTATTATGACTTAAGCATAGTACTTTTATCGGTAAGATGTTACATGTAGCTCCATAGTTACTACGAGTGTGAGTCCGACCTTGTTACATGCTTTTGTTGTTGTTATGTATTCATTCATACACACACACACACACACACACACACATATATATATATATATATATATATTTCCAATAACTTGTTGGAATTAAATGTTGTGAAAAGGATTTGTTTTTTTTTTTAAGAACTAAATCTATGTATTTTGGACATACGATTATATTTATATATTTTTTTATATAATTTTATCTTGTTATTATCATGTGTGCTTTGAGGGTATATTCTCGAGAAATACTTGGATCCCCTGATAAAAGATTGTGTTTGTTTTATCTTGTAGGGTAACCTTTATAATTGGGAAATATCCTAATCTAAAGAATACAAAGGGGAACTCTGTCAAAATTTTTATAAAGTTCTATGGCGGAAGGCTTGCGTAGGGACTTGTCCCTATGCGCTGATCATGGCTCGAGCTTGGGTCGTGATGTAACATTCCCATTTTACCTAAGTTAATTAGCTCGGTGTTCCCGGCTAATTAGAGGGATTAGCGATTAATTGAGAACTAATCGGCTAATCTCGAGAGCAAGGAGCTTAGTAAATTAAAGAGACAAGAAGACAACAATTGAGAGAGCATAATGCATTAAAAGTTACAATTAAAAGCCTAATTGCACCCAATCACCTTATTAATTCAAGACTTAGAACATAAAATCAAGGTGATCAAAACTTAATTAACTAAGAAGCATATGATAAGATATCAAGCATCCTAATCAAATTAACCCTCATATCTTCTTTACATAATTAATCAGAGGAAAAATCCTTTTCGATAAAATGTGTTCAATGGCATAATTTAAAAACCAATTGAAGATTAATTAACATTTAGATAAGTATTAACAATTATAAAAGATGTAGAAACTTCCCTTTAATTATTGTTTAAAAAGTTTGGTCAAAGCAAAGAGCCACATCTAACCATTCAATTGCCTTCTGCATCATACACCCACTAGATCAAGGAGTCCATGTTAGTAGAACCCTTAAGTCAAAGCGACAAAAGCTGTACTCTCTCTTCATCAAGATTGCTGACACTTGGAGTGATCACAATCATCCAATACCTAATCCAAAGGTAGCTCATGCTTTTAACTAATTGACAAAAAACACCACAAAGCCTTTTACCCAAGTAATCCAAGACTCAAAGGAAACCTTGGCAACACTCACTTTTGCCCCATGGTTTTCCCATCCTTAGCTTGTGTAAGAAGCCAAAAGTCACCTCACTTTCCTCCTCCTTATGCACCACCTTCCAGCCCTCCCTCTACTCCCTCCCATTCATTTTCATTTCCTCTCTCAAGAATACACACAAAGCTCTCACACTCTCTAAACCTCTCTTTGTTCTTCCTACTCTTCTTCTTGTTTCTTCTTGTTTTTCCTACCTAAGTCCTCACTTTTCTACCACCATCACCCTCATCTCCTATCACCACACTCATCATCGCTTCAAGGACTACCATTCTTGGTCCTTGGAGAAACAAAGCCACTCATATATAAGCCCCAATATCAAGCTCAAGGAGAAGGAGGCCATCTCCAACCATCTTCATCTTCCAAGCCTTCAAGAGGAACTTTTTGGTAGTGACTCTAACCCTTCTCTCTCCCATATATTTTTCAAGGAACTAGAACCCCTAAGCTCTTCATAGCCTCAGGTGGTTTTAGGACTTGCTGCAAGGTCTCATGACCATTCCTTGTTCTATGAGCTTTCTTGTCTTGTTGAAAAAGTGTTGTTTTGAAAGAAAATCTTGTGGCATGATGGTTTTATGTGTCTTGCTTTATTTTGTGTCAAAATACTGATTTGGTAACTAAATGATTGATTATAATGTTGAGATAAAACATGAAAATGGTGTTTTAGTGATATAACAATTTCTCCATAAGCTTGAAGTGAAAAACTTAAAAACTCAAGTAAATCTGGAATTCTGGCAGCCTGTAAAGCGTGCAGGTATATTTATTGTTACAAAACTAAAAGCACGCAATGAAACTAATTTTCTGTGAAAGTAGACTCAAAGAGCTTTCCATACATATAAAAATATGCGAGATTTGGCTTTTGGAAATATGAGAGAGATATAAATTTTTAAAGTCTGCTGTTCCTGGATGGGTTTCTGTCCGGGCAGTAGGTAATAAAACGTGTATAACTCCAAGCTATACATAACATTTTTGAGTGGGACCA
The DNA here is from genome assembly GCA_031439595.1 of Pterocarpus santalinus. Taxonomy (NCBI): domain Eukaryota; kingdom Viridiplantae; phylum Streptophyta; class Magnoliopsida; order Fabales; family Fabaceae; genus Pterocarpus; species Pterocarpus santalinus. The sequence continues at coordinate 52,373 of JAVHNO010000190.1, read as the reverse complement.
AGTTTGTTGGGAAAGCTAAGAAACATGAGAAACATCCCCATAAAACATTTTTGTCAGATTCTTTGTGAGGAGTTCACAGTAGATGTTAAAGTCCACTGACCCGAGATGAACTTTCAAATCTGAACAGTCAAGAATAAGGTGTATAATAACTCCAAGCTACAAAATGAATTTTTGAGTGGGGTTTTCTTTTGTTTAAAAAATAGACTCAGAAGTACAAGCATACCAAAATTAGAAATAAAAGAGTAAAAGATAAAATTATGGTGAATTTTTGAAGTTACTGCCCCACTGCAAAAGTAAACTGGTTAGGGTAAAAGTTAAAGGTTAATAAAGAATAAGCTTTAAGAGCGTCATGTACCACTCATATTAAGTATTAGAAAACCTTCATATAATTCAACTCAAAAAGTATCCAAAAAGGACATTAGACAAAATGGGCCCCACAACAATGGTAAAGAGGACACCCGAGGTAACCTAAATTAAGCTTGCACCAAATTTACTAAGCTAAAGCTCATAAAACTTTTAGCGAGAATATGCCTATGTTTATGTTGCCAAGCATGATGTTATGAATGATGATGTGATAATGATGTTATGATAATGATGATATGATGATGATGATATGATATGATGATATGATATGATGCTGTGATCTTTGTGGTATTCTGTTTGGCAAAATTTTGAGAGCTCCGGTCTGGCCAGTTGGTGCCAAATTTTGTAGAAATTGTGGACTTAGAAGTATTTTGCATCATAAGTTTTAATAAGAAAAGGAATTCAATAAAGTGTTATCTTGATCCTTCAAAAAGGGAAGGTGACCTAATTTAAGTTCCCCTGCACCCCACGACTCACATGAGGCATGGCATGACCCGGCTAGTGTGAGTATGGGGGATAGAGACTACATGAGGCATGGCATAAGCCAGACTAGTGTAAGTGCCAGAAATTTTATGGTGGCGTGACCATGGTATGAGCTCATTACCACTTGTGTTTAGTGGGTGGAAAGAAAGGACTTAAGATAAGTCAAGTTAAGGAAAGAAAAGGGACTTGATTTGACCCAGTAAAGAATGCAACTTTCAACATGTCGATGTATGTTATGAATAGCTATATAAGTTTTTATGTATTCCATGATATTGTTACTACACTTGAGGATATGTACTAAAAATTAGATCCACTTAGGGTAGTAATGTTTTGAAAATCAAATAATTAAGCCTATTTAATGCCTATAGTTTTTCATTTAAAAACGAAGTACATTGGACGATGATGTTTTGTGTGTCAGGAGTCGAGTCCCTTGAGAAAATCTTATTCTCATCCTAGTTGTTTTTCCGTCTCATCACGGATACTCATGGAGTATCCACGTGGCATGGAGCATGGAGCCTCCCGCCATGAGTGGGCCTGTGATGGTAGCGCCATGACGTGTGGCCACGACCACCACAATAGTCCGCACATGCTTCTACAGGTCGAGTTTTTGAGCGGGAGGAGCCAGAGGGCCGCTGCCCACAGCAGGCGTATCATCGGCACACCTTAGACAGTGGTTGGGTCAGCAGGATTTCATAGAACCATTACACGAGATAGAGATGGAGCCTATGTCTCCCAATTTTGCCGCCCGGTGAGCCCGTGCCGCCACGGGGAAAGTCCCGTGATCGAAGTGAGTTCGACCGCTATCTCCCTAGAGCCGCCGCCCCTTCCAGTACCATCCTACCACGTCCAAAGCGGATCCCTCGAGAACGTTCTTGATCGCCCGGCTATACTCTAGCCAGTTGCATTCGTGGCGTGAGGTCAGCGGTAGGCACCCTCGCATCATCCATACTCCCTCATGTTCAGGAGGCGAGACGGCTGATGGGGGACCAGGCATTCGAGGACTGAGAGTCAGTTTGATGGAAGGGCATGGAAAGAGGCGAGCTTGATATATGTCTCATTGAGCCCTATCCCATTATTGCTCCTTATCATTTGTATTTCATTTTGCATTAGACCTTGTCCAGACTTGTACTCTTGATATTTTGGAGATATTGGCATGACCATGAGTTCCCTTTTATGTATTTATTGGATATTATGGGGATAATTGTAATTATGTGGCTGATGTTGTAATTTGAATGCATGATATTATGATTTATCTCTTGTTACTGCTCCTTTTATACTGGAATCTTTGCGATCGTGGATCTGCAGATTATCTTACCATTGTGAGGCTTTACTTTTCCAAAAGCGTGACATATTTCAAAAAAAAATTACTATATTTTCAAGTAATTTAATTTCAAGTGAAGTTTAGTTTTCCACGAGGCATAAGTAACAACCTTCAATAAACGGCGGTATGTCACGACTTAAAGCGTATGGATTTATTAGGGTGTTATACATTGACATAATGATTATCATATATGTAGTAGTGTCCAAAATTAAATAAAAAGACTTCCATCATATCTTAATGATACATGAACTACCCAAATAGTGGCTCATCAGCCAATAAAACACTCACGTTACTATCTTAATCCCCTTAACTTTACTAAGGTCCAATCACAGCAGCTCCTCATGACATCTTATCAGGTACCATGGGAACATGCTGCATTGAATGCCATAAACTCCATCTGAAGATGACATGGAACATAGGAGTGAGAAATACAAGATTTCTTAGTAGGATCTCGACTAGACAGTGAATATGTCATCATCGATGTCCCAGCCACTTCAAGTTTAATTATAAAAATAGTTAACATGCATAGATTCAATTTTAATGGTTTGAAAACATGAGTTCTTGAAGCTAGTTTCTTTTAAAATTAACCTCCTATAAACATAACATAATACATCATAGGTCATAAAAGTAAGAATATGTGTACATTAAGGCATGGGTTTACAACTATGCATACAAAGGAAAAAATGCATACATATTCACATAATGTCATGGGACTTGACCAAAATCTTTCTTTAACTTTACTTTCATAATTTATACATGCTTAACATTATTTACTTTATTTACCCTTGGAATGGACTGCTTTATTGGACATGAGCTCATTGGTGATTGTCATTCACATGATGTGTACTAATCTAAATCATACTTAGGCTCGACAAAGAAGTTCACATGACCCTAAATTGGAGGATCTACTTTTGCCCACTTACTCCAAGGCAGAAAGTCTCAGGAATGTAGTGGATCACCTTATCATGTCGAAACATTTCTTTCATTTTCATAACATGATACTTGATATTTCACTATTCATTTCTCAATGCAATGCGATCAAGGATAAATACATATGTGCAAGTGATATTCTTAAGTCCATAATTTTGGTAGAATCCGATTATAACAACCCCTAGATCGAGTTTTTCTCCAAAATTTGCCAAGCATAGAAATTTTAACCAACAAACGAATAATATCCATTCTTGTATCATCATAAAATATCTCATCGGGCATCGATAATCCATCATACTCATAAGTCCAATATTCCAAATCAATCATGCCAATCAACAATCATGATATGGGAGTGATATATGACATTTGTACCCCAATTGGTGTTTAGGGTTTTCTTGAACTTTATTGTAACATCTTATGAATCATGATAAAGACCATAAGTGTTTTTCTCATGAGAGAATCACATAACTTAAAGTGAATATATGTTACTAAATCTTTGTCAATAACTCCTCAAGTAAGGCGATACTTTACATTGGAAATTCATTTTCTGCCATATATAGCTTAATAGATTCTTCATGTTCTTATCCTAATGAACTCATTCTTCAAGTTAAAAAGTTCAACACTTATTTGTCTCTTGTCCTAGTTCATCATGGCATTTTAATGTATGTTTCATTTCAAATCTTTTAGTTTCCTTGAGATAGTACACTTAGTGATTCCCTACGTTTATGGTATACTCTGCAGGCCCCAATCATACTTTTTGTTCCCACAGATTTTAGAGATCCCTCTAGTCCCTTGGGCGACAATGCATAACCACACTCATGAACCCAACAACACCATGTTTTCCTAATCATCAAGAAGTTTGAGTTTTATTTCAAACAAGTTACAAGATTCAAACTTTATTAAATAAAATAATATCGTGATTTCATTTTTATGAGTGATTATGTTTCATTCTTTATGAAAATATGAACCCTTAAGTTATATTCATATCTTCAGTTAACTAACGTTTATGAACCAATGATACAAGATGCTAACTTTATGACTTAAAAAGTCTTATTCTTTAAGAAGATTAAAACTCTTAACCATTATTATACCATCAAGATTCCAACTTTATGACTTAAAGTTACCTTAAACCTTAAAAGATTCATTCTTTAAGAAAGTTTGAAACTGTATTTAATATTTTTAACTCAAGTGTCTAATCTTTACAAGGGGCATAAAGTTGCAAGATTATATTTTTATGACTAAAAAGCTACATTCTTGAAGAAAGTTTTCTAAACTTTATAAAGTGTCTTGTCTTCAAGAAAAATAAAATGAAACTTTATGAAGCATATACACATGGTGCCACTTTTAGTGCATCAAGAAGCAAACTTTTTAAATTTTTATACTTTAGAATGCGCTTAGTCACATCAAAACCATCAAAAAGATGCAAAAAGAGGATTTTTTTCAATCATAAACTCCTCATAAAGAGAAGGCAACCTTAAACAAAATACTACCAAGAAAGCATTCTTCTCTTCAACAACTCACAAAAACACTAAGAACTCATGCATTGAGAGAAAAATGAAAGCTTTTGAAGCATTCAAGAAGAAAAACTTTTAACAAACACAAAAGATCTCTTGAATGTCTCAAGAACAAACTCTTACTAAAAATAGAAACTTTGCTCATGGTCAGCATGGAGTTTTTCCCTGCTTGTCACCCAGTTCTTGGCCATGGTGAGAGCCAAGCTTTCTTGAGTAACAAAAAGAATAAGTGAAAGATCACTACCTGAGGGTGTAAGTGGCATATTCTTGAAGTGGAAATTGAAGAAGATGGTGAGAGCTCTTGAGTTCTTGTGAGAGTAAAGATTGTAGTGTTTGAATTTTGTCTTCAAAGGCCAAAAGATATGATCTTTGAAGGGCTTAGTAAGGAAGGTTTGGTTATAGTGGTGGAAAATGATAAAAAAGATGATAATGAAGAAAAAGAAATATAGAGAAAAGTTAAAGAGTTTGAGAGGGTTAGAGAACAATTAAAGTTTGAAAATGAAAATGAGTAAAAGTGTAAAGTGTATGTGTGTGTGTGCATGGCCAAGGGAGTTTTAAGATGGGGAGGATATTTCTCCTTAATTTTGAGTTAATTAAGGTTATGGAGATATGTTGGATGATGAAGGAGACAAAGTGTGGTCAACTCCTACAAAAAGTAACTTTGTCTCATGCTTTATGCTTTATTGACATTATCAATACTTTATTGTCTAGTTAACTAAATTCGAATTTTAATTATGTGATTAAGTGCTTATACAACTTAATTAACTTGATTAAGTAAGAATTGGTGATTAACTCATATAATCATGATTAAGAAAAATTAAACTTTTGCTTAAGCTTAATTACCCTTAATTAAACTTGATTAAGCTAATTATTAGTGGCTAGTACTTAATTAAGCTATTAAGAGTTTGACTTGCTTAATTAGAGATTCTCTAATCTTAATTAAGCATTCTTTTAATTTTTTCTTCATAATTACCTCATTAATCCTTTGATTAAACCTTAGCCCTTTAATTTCTCATTAAGTGTCTAATTATCTAGGGTTACTAAGGTATTAGCAAGAAGAAAAATTGAGAATGTTACATTCTTTGTGGTGATTGCAGGTAGTAACTTGGCCTTAATCCATTTGGTGAAGTAGTCAATAGCTAGCACCAAATATTTGAACTGCTCCTCAGTGTTAGGAATGGTTCAAGGATATCTATAACTCCAATTATGGGAAATCCACTAGCTAATCTCCGAGCAATCCAGTTCCTTAGATGATGTATGTTTTAGCTCTCCAAATCTTTGACACTTGTCACATTTTTTCACGAAGTTCGAACAATCTTGTTTCATAATGTGCTAAAAGTAGCCAGCCCAAAATATCATGGTTGTTAAAGCTTTGGTCCCAGCATGTTTTCCACATATGCCCTCATGTATTTCTTCTATAATTACCTGGGCATGCCTTCTACTCACATACTTCAATAATGACAGAGAATATCCTCAGCATTAGAGTTCTTTTGCCATTATAGTGTAAAAGCTCATCATTCACCATATTGCCTTGGCTTCCTTTTCTCTTTTGAGTAGCTTTCCAGTAGTTAAGTGATTCCAAGATGGGTTATCACAACCCTGCTCCTATTCCATGGAGCATACATCAAGGTGGTTTGTCCCTCGATATGTTTATTCATCAATCACTTCCTAGATGATCGACCTATGGTTTTCCACTATTATAGTGCTAGCGAGTTTCGAAAATAGGTTGACTTGGGAATTTTGCTCCTTAGGAATGTTCGCCATGATATATTCTTAAAACTTTTCCACAATTTACTTCATACTGGCGAGATATTGTTGTTAAGATTCCTTAGCTTGAAATTCACCTCTGGCTTGGCTGATCACAAGCTAAGAATCTCCTTTGATAACTACCCTTCAAACTCCTAATTCCTTGGCTAGTTTTAAGCCAACTAACAAAGCCTCATATTCGACTTGGTTGCTACTGGTTTTAAACATAAACCATAGATATTTTTCAATGAATAGTCCATTCATGTCTTCTAGAATTACTTTAGCTCCACTTCCCTTGTTATTGGATAAGCCATGTTTATCACAATGTCCACTTCCATTCCTTATTGTTATCATTCATGGGTGGTGATATTTCCACAATTAAGTCAACCAATACTTGGGCCTTGATTGGCCCTCGAGGTCTATATTCCAAGCTGAATCAAAGAGTTCCACTCACCTCAAACTATCATCCTTCCAAATAAATCTGACTTGGGGTGCTTAGTCATAATGAAGATATAGTGTCTCTAAACATAGGGGTGTAGCTTCCCTAACATTGATAACTGTAGAGCAAATGTCAGTTTCTTAATCTTCTCCTGGCATTTGACCTTAGTTCTCAAAAGTGCTTTCCTCACTTGAGATAAATTGGCTTCTATTGTTTATGTTCTTCTCTTACTAGTATAAAGCTTATAGCTTTCTCAATTATTGGTGTGTATATGTAAAGTGGGCCTCCATCCCTAGGCTTACTCAAAAGATTGGGGATTCCATTAGGAATCTCTTCAAGTCTTGGAAGGTTCTCTTACAATCTTCCCTCCATTCATTCAAGTCTAAATCTACTTTTCCAAAAGACTATAGCAAAACTCTCTTGGCCAATCTTGCTAAGAACTTGGAGTAGAATGCATATGCACTTAGTCAACTATTGCACTTCTTATGGGTGCTTGGACTTTTTCATCACTAGTATTGCCCGGCATTTGTCCTGGGTTAGCTTCACATTCCTCGGTTGGATAGCAAAAAATCCAAGGAATTTTCCTCCTCAGACTCCAAACATGCACTTTTCTTACACCAAATGCATGATGTAGCTTCTAACTTGGGAACAGATTGCTCGTAAATAACTGCAAGGGGTTTCCATATTCATGGTCTTGGTGACTTCCATGTCACCTACATACCTTCCATGATTCTTCCGATTTGATCGTAAAAGCCTATTCATAAGTCTTTCTAATAAGCGGCTCCAACATTCTTCAATCTCAACTGCATGACCTTATAATAATAATTTGCATTTTCTATTATAGCGCCATCTTTTCCTTATCTAGGGATACATCTTAATCTAGTTGGTAGCTAGAATAAGCATTCATGAAGTCAAGGAACTTCACTTCCAAGGCTCCATCAACAACCTCGGTTTCATGCTCTCTGTGAATAGGTAAATGTCCTTTGGACATGCCTTGTTCATTCAAATCAGTGAAATCCATATACATCCTCCATTTTCCCTGAGGACTTGCGGACCATGAACATATCACTAGCCAAGTGGTGAAGTTTATCTTCTTAATGAATCTAACTTTCTGGTCAATTTCTATGTTTTTGCATTGTCGCTTTTTTACTTTTCCAATTTGAGCTTTCTCTTCTTTTGTACCATAAAGCCGACTCCTGGGTATATTTCTGCATATCCTTGGGTGCCTATGAGAAAAGATTCGAGTTTATCTCATGGCGAACTTGCCACCTCGACCTTCATGTTTTGTAGTAGTCTCGCCCAATGAATGCAAACTTCTTAGCTTCTACTCCAATATGGATTTTTGAAGCTCTCGCTCTTCTTTCTCTCGCTTTTCTTTTCAGGATCAAGATCCCTCATGCTCATCTTCCTACTGAATCAATTCCACCATATGTACTTGCCTGTGTTCCTTCATTTCTGCTTCTTTTCCTTTCTCCTCAAAGACCTACAATAATATCAATAAGCTTCCTTTGGTCCAGATAACTCCAATTTTAGTGGATGGGATTGGGAACTTTAGTGCGAAATACGGTGTTGACACTGCACTCCAAGGTATGTTCAAAGATTTGCCTCCCAAGACCATATGATCTAGGGCTTCAAGAATCAATTACTAAGTATCAAACATCAATTGTCTTTACCAAGTTTATCTCAATTCCAAAGGTTGTCCTTAACTCAATGACTCCTAAGACATTAACCCATTCTCTAGAGAAACCCACCAGATCTCCATTGTATTGCATTTTCTGTAAAATGCAGGCATACAGAATGTCAGCTAAGCTTCCTTAGTTGACCAATACCTTTCAAATTATGTAATTTTCTATAACCATAAGATCATGTAGATTTTGATCGGTTCCTTTAAAGTCAAGATCAAATAACAAAATTACCAGGTTTAAGGTATTTAGTAGTCGAACAGGAGTAGATTCCACTATGATAATTATTCGAAGGTACCTTTTCTTAACCAAGCTTGTTTCTCCTTTAGCAGCAAATCCTCCATCAATGTAATCTATCACTCCTCATATCTGCTATATGGCTAGTTTCTAGGTCCTCTTCATTGCTAGTTTCAAGTGTTAGATTCCTTTGACTTTGGTCCTTCTGCCATCTTTTCCTTGTATCCCTTTCTCGGCTTGACCTTTCCTTCAATGAAAGCAATATATTTGATTCAACAATCCTCGCCTGCCTAGTCACCAATGAGTCCTTAAGATAGTACAATCTTTCATGGTGTTTGCCATAATTATTATGGGAACTCACACTATTTGCTCTTATCTAATTCGTAATCCCATCGCCTCTCCTACATTAGGTAGTAATTAGATTAGCTGAGCTTTGTACACTTCCTTGGGAGTACTTTCCTCTTAGCATTAAGAGGTGTATATTTTTGTCACTATAGTGAGATTGAGGGAAACAAAAGTTACGATTCCCTCTATCTCAGCCTTGTTCTCGCTGGAGGTAGGTACAAGTTTCCTCTAACCTGCTTTTCTCTTATCTTTTGCTTTGCCTCAGTCCTCACTCTTCCCATTCTTTGTCCAAGCTTCGATTTCCTAGTTTCTTGAACTTCTTCCATGCTGATACAACCCACTACTCGTTCCCTCGAATTTTGCTAAAAACCTTGGCAAATTAATTGCCAATGAGTCGACACAAAACTGCGCTAAGTAAGCTCTCCTAATGGAGCCTAAATCCATGGCAAGGTTGAGATCTTGCATTATGCATAGCCACAGTATTAAAGCTAATCTAGGTATAGCCTCAATGGTTCTTGTTGTCCTTTGTCGTATAACATTCAAACAATTCGAGGTTTTCTTTATAGATCTAGCTTAAGGAGAAGCAATTCTACAATTGCTTATGAAAGAATGGCAAAGTCGTGGATCGGAGCTCGCTAGTAGTGGTGAAAACCAATATAAAGAACCGGCTTTTCTAGAGAGTTAGGAAAGATTCGGCAAAAGAAATAGGCCACTTGGTTCCATTAACTCACACCATTGATTTGATCATGGTCACATGGACTCCCAGGGTTTCATCTTAATGTTTGAACATGGTCAATAGCTTGAAATTCTTCGAGAAAGCCATAGACATAATAAATTGAAAACGATCCTGAAGTATATCGGCAAGCCTTGAGTATTGGTTGTCTAATATGTTTCCTCTCTTCCACGAGTATTGTAGGTATTATTCTCTTCCTTGTCTATGGTAGGGTCATCATTATTATGATGGCTGCTAGCCTCATTCTCTCTCCTACTATTTTCTCGATTCATTACTGCTATTGAAGCTAACGACAATTTTGATCCTAAAGTTGTCGAATCATCCGATACAATCCCTCCATAGTAGGAGGTTGGCAAATGTTGTTTGCTTCATTCCCATTATACTGATTGTGTTGGTTATTCTAATTATTGCAACATGCTCAGCCATGTTCATACTCTAACTCGTTATGGTGACCATTCACCTTTCGAAGAGTTACCAATTCCATATAAGGAGTAAGACTTCCATTCAATCAATGGCCAAAAAAGAACTTAAAGGGAATAAAAAAAGCCAATTCATTAAGGATTAAGACTTGCTTCAATCAATCTCCAAAAAAAGAACTTAAGAAGGTCAAGAGAAACCAATTCCTTATAGGAATAAGACTTGCTTTCCAATCAATGGCTCAAAAAAGAACTTCAAAGAACAAGAGAAACCTAATTCCTTATGGATTAAGACTTGCTTTCCAAATCAATCTCCAAAGAACACTTAAAGTGAAAAGAAAACCAATTCCTTATTAGAAATACAGACTTGCTTTACAATCAATGGCTAAAAAGAACTTAAATAATAAAGAGAAACCAATTCCTTAATGGATTAAGACTCTGACTTCCAATCAATCTCCAAAAATGAACTTAAAGGTCAAGCGAAAACCAATTCCTTTAAGGAATAAGAGCTTGCATTCAATCAATGGCTAAAAAGAACTTAAAGAATAAAGAGAAACCAATTCCTTATGGATTAAGACTTGCTTCCAATCAATCTCCAAAAAGAACTTAAAGGTCAAGAGAAACCAATTCCTTAAGGAATAAGACTTGCTTCAATCAATGGCTAAAGAACTTAAAGAATAAAGAGAAACCAATTCCTTAAGGGTTAAGACTTGCTTCAAATCAATCTCCAAAGAAACTTAAAGTCAAAGAAAAACCAATTCCTTAAGGAATAAGACTTGCTTTCAATCAATGGCTAAAAGAACTTAAAAATAAAGAGAAACCAATTCCTTATGGATTAAGACTTGCTTCCAATCAATCTCCAAAGAACTTAAAGGTCAAAGAGAAACCAATTCCTTCAGGAATAAGACTTGCTTTCAATCAATGGCTAAAAGAACTTAAAGAATAAAGAGAAACCAATTCCTTAAGGATTAAGACTTGCTTCCAATCAATCTCCAAAAGAACTTAAAGATCAAAGAGAAACCAATTCTTTAAGGAATAAGACTTGCTTTCAATCAATGGCTAAAGAACTTAAGAATAAAGAAACCAATTCCCTTATGGATTAAGACTTGCTTCCAATCAATTTCCAAAAGAACTTAAAGGTCAAAGAGAAACCAATTCCTTAAGGAATAAGACTTGCTTTCAATCAATGCCATTAAAAAGAACTTAAGAATAAGAGAAACCAATTCCTTAAGGATTAAGACTTGCTTCAATCAATCTCCAAAAGAACTTAAAGGTCAAAGAAACCAATTCCTTCAGGAATAAGACTTGCTTCCAATCAATGGCTAAAAGAACTTAAAGAATAAAGAGAAACCAATTGCTTATGGATTTAGAGTTGCTTCCAATCAATCTCCAAAAATAACTTAAAGGTCAAAGAGAAACCAATTCCTTAAGGAATAAGACTTGTTTTCAATCAATGGCTAAAATAACTTAAAGAACGAAGAGAAACCAATTCCTTAAGGATTAAGGCCTGCTTCCAATCAATCTCCAAAATAACTTAAAGGTCAAAGAGAAACCAATTCCTTAAGGAATAAGACTTGCTTTCAATCAATGGCTCCAAAAGAACTTAAAGGTCAAGAGAAACCAATTCCTTATGGATTAAGACTTGCTTTCAATCAATCTCAAAAGAACTTAAAGGTCAAGAGAAACCAATTCCTTAAGGAATAAGACTTGCTTTCAATCAATGGCTAAAGAACTTAAGAATAAAGAAACCAATTCCTTAAGGATTAAGACTTGCTTCAATCAATCTCCAAAAAAGAACTTAAAGGTCAAAGAGAAACTAATTCCTTAAGGAATAAGACTTGCTTTCAATCAATGGCTAAAGGAGCTTAAAGAAAGAGAAACCAATTCATATGGATTAAGACTTGCTTTCAATCAATCTCCAAAAAGAACTTAAAGGTCAAGAGAAACCAATTCCTTAAGGAATAAGACTTGCTTCCAATCAATGGCTAAAAAGAACTTAAAGAACAGAGAAACCAATTCCTTATGGATTAAGACTTGCTTCCAATCAATCCAAAAGAACTTAAAGGTCAAGAGAAACCAATTCCTTAAGGAATAAGACTTGCTTTCAATCAATGGCTAAAAGAACTTAAGAATAAAGAGAAACCAATTCCTTAAGGATTAAGACTTGCTTCCAATCAATCTCCAAAAAAGAACTTAAAGGTCAAAGAGAAACCAATTCCTTAAGGAATAAGACTTGCTTTCAATCAATGGCTAAAAGAACTTAAAGAATAAAGAGAAACCAATTCCTTAAGGATTAAGACTTGCTTCAATCAATCTCCAAAAGAACTTAAAGGTCAAAGAGAAACCAATTCCTTAAGGAATAAGACTTGCTTTCAATCAATGGCCAAAGAACTTAAAGACAAGAGAAACCAATTCCTTATGGATTAAGACTTGCTTCCAATCAATCTCCAAAAGAACTTAAAGGTCAAAGAAAACCAATTCCTTAAGGAATAAGACTGCTTTCAATCAATGGCTAAAAGAACTTAAAGAATAAAGAGAAACCAATTCCTTAAGGATTAAGACTTGCTTCCAATCAATCTCAAAAGAACTTAAAGGTCAAGAGAAACCAATTCCTTAAGGAATAAGACTTGCTTTCAATCAATGGCTCAAAAGAACTTAAATAAAGAGAAACCAATTCCTTAAGGATTAAGACTTGCTTCAATCAATCTCCAAAAGAACTTAAAGGTCAAGAGAAACCAATTCCTTAAGGAATAAGACTTGCTTTCAATCAATGGCTAAAGAACTTAAAGAATAAAGAGAAACCAATTCCTTAAGGATTAAGACTTGCTTCAATCAATCTCCAAAGAACTTAAGGTCAAGAAACCAATTCCTTAAGGAATAAGACTTGCTTTCAATCAATGGCTAAAGAACTTAAAGAATAAAAGAGAAACCAATTCCTTATGGATTAAGACTTGCTTCCAATCAATCTCCAAAAGAACTTAAAGGTCAAGAGAAACCAATTCCTTAAGGAATAAGACTTGCTTTCAATCAATGGCTAAAGAACTTAAAGGACAAAGAGAAACCAATTCCTTTAGGATTAAGACTTGCTTCCAATCAATCTCCAAAAGAACTTAAAGGTCAAAGACAAACCAATTCCTTAAGGAATAAGACTTGCTTTCAATCAATGGCTAAAAGAACTTAAAGAACAAAGAGAAACCAATTCATTAAGGATTAAGACACCCTTCCAATCAATCTCCAAAAGAACATAGAGGTCAAAGAGAAACCAATTCCTTAAGGAATAAGACTTGCATTCAATCAATGGCAAAAAGAACTTAAAGAACAAAGAGAAACCAATTCCTTATGGATTAAGACTTGCTTCCAATCAATCTCCAAAAGAACTTAAAGGTCAAAGAGAAACCAATTACTTAAGGAATAAGACTTGCTTTCAATCAATGGCTAAGAGAACATAAAGAATAAAGAGAAACCAATTCCTTAAGGATTAAGACTTGCTTCAATCAATCTCCAAAAGAACTTAAAGGTCAAGAGAAACCAATTCCTTAAGGAATAAGACTTGCTTTCAATCAATGGCTAAAAGAACTTAAAGAATAAGAGAAACCAATTCCTTATGGATTAAGACTTGCTTCAATCAATCTCCAAAAGAACTTAAAGGTCAAGAGAAACCAATTCCTTAAGGAATAAGACTTGCTTTCAATCAATGGCTAAAAGAACTTAAAGAACAAGAGAAACCAATTCCTTATGGATTAAGACTTGCTTTCCAATCAATCTCAAAAGAACTTAAAGGTCAAAGAGAAACCAATTCCTTAAGGAATAAGACTTGCTTTCAATCAATGGCTAAAAAGAACTTAAAGAATAAAGAAACCAATTCCTTGAGGATTAAGACTTGCTTCCAATCAATCTCCAAAAGAACTTAAAGGTCAAGAGAAACCAATTCCTTAAGGAATAAGACTTGCTTTCAATCAATGGCTCCAAAAAGAACTTAAAGAACAAAGAGAAACCAATTCCTTAAGGATTAAGACTTGCTTCAATCAATGGCTAAAAGAACTTAAAGTCAAAGAGAAACCAATTCCTTAAGGATTAAGACTTGCTTTCAATCAATCTCCAAAAGAACTTAAAGGTCAAGAGAAACCAATTCCTTAAGGAATAAGACTTGCTTTCAATCAATGGCTAAAAGAACTTAAAGAATAAAGAGAAACCAATTCCTTAAGGATTAAGACTTGCTTCCAATCAATCTCCAAAAGAACTTAAAGGTCAAGAGAAACCAATTCCTTAAGGAATAAGACTTGCTTTCAATCAATGGCTAAAAGAACTTAAAGAATAAAGAGAAACCAATTCTTGAGGATTAAGACTTGCTTCAATCAATCTCCAAAAAGAACTTAAAGGTCAAGAGAAACCAATTCCTTAAGGAATAAGACTTGCTTTCAATCAATGGCTAAAGAACTTAAGAATAAGAGAAACCAATTCCTTAAGGATTAAGACTTGCTTCCAATCAATCTCCAAAAGAACTTAAAGGTCAAGAGAAACCAATTCCTTAAGGAATAAGACTTGCTTTCAATCAATGGCTAAAGAACTTAAAGAAAGAGAAACCAATTCCTTATGGATTAAGACTTGCTTCAATCAATGGCCAAAAGAACTTAAAGAATAAAGAAACCAATTCCTTAAGGAATAAGACTTGCTTTCAATCAATCTCCAAAAGAACTTAAAGGTCAAGAGAAACCAATTCCTTATGGAATAAGACTTGCTTTCAATCCAATCTCCAAAAGAACTTAAAGAATCAAAGAGAAACCAATTCCTTAAGAATAAGACTTGCTTTCAATCAATCTCAAAAGAACTTAAAGAATCAAAGAGAAACCAATTCCTTAAGGAATAAGACTTGCTTTCAATCAATCTCCAAAAAAGAACTTAAAGGTCAAGAGAAACCAATTCCTTAAGGAATAAGACTTGCTTTCAATCAATGGCTAAAAGAACTTAAAGGTCAAAGAAAACCAATTCCTTAAGGATTAAGACTTGCTTCAATCAATCTCCAAAAGAACTTAAAGAACAAGAGAAGCCAATTCCTTAAGGAATAAGACTTGCTTTCAATCAATGGCTAAAAGAACCAAAAGAATAAAGAGAAACCAATTCCTTAAGGATTAAGACTTGCTTCCAATCAATCACCAAAAGCAATTAAAGGTCAAAGAGAAACCAAATCCTTCAGGAATAAGACTTGCTTTCAATCAATGGCTAAAAGAACATAAAGAATAAAGAGAAACCAATTCCTTATGGATTAAGGCCTGCTTCCAATCAATCTCCAAAAGAACTTAAAGGTCAAAGAGAAACTAATTCCTTAAGGAATAAGACTTGCTTTCATTCAATGGCTAAAAGAACTTAAAGAACCAAGAGAAACCAATTCCTTATGGATTAAGACTTGCTTCCAATCAATCTCCAAAAGAACTTAAAGGTCAAAGAGAAACCAATTCCTTAAGGAATAAGACTTGCTTTCAATCAGTGGCCAAAAGAACTTAATGAATGAGGGAAACCAACTCCTTAAGGATCAAGACTCGCTTCCAATCAATCTCCAAAAGAACTTAAAGGTCAAGAGAAACCAATTCCTTAAGGTATAAGACTTGCTTTCAATCAACGGCTAAAAGAACTTAAAGAACCAAGAGAAACCAATTCCTTATAGGATTAAGACTAGCTTCCAATCAATCTCCAAAAGAACTTAAAGGTCAAAGAGAAACCAATTCCTTAAGGAATAAGACTTGCTTTCAATCAATGGCTAAAATAACTTAAAGAACAATGAGAAACCAATTCCATGTGGATTAAGACTTGCTTCCAATCAATCTCCAAAAGAACTTAAAGGTCAAAGAGAAACCAATTGCTTAAGAAATAAGGCTTGCTTTCAATCAATGGCTAAAAGAACTTAAAGAACAAAGCGAGACCAATACCTTACGGATTAAGACTTGCTTTCAATCAATGTCCAAAAGAAGTTAAAGGACAAAGAAACCAATTCCTTAAGGAATAAGACTTGCTTTCAATCAATGGCTAAAAAGAACTTAAAGAATAAGCGAGACCAATACCTTACGGATTAAGACTTGCTTTCAATCAATGTCCAAAAGAACTTAAAGGTCAAAGAGAAACCAATTCTTTAAGGAATAAGACTTGCTTTCAATCAATGGCTAAAAGAACTTAAAGGTCAAAGAGAAACCAATTCCTTAAGGAATAAGACTTGCTTTCAATCAATGCCCAAAGAACTTAAAGAATAAAGAGAAACCAATTCCTTAAGGATTAAGACTTTCTTCCAATCAATCTCCAAAAGAGCTTAAAGGTCAAAGAGAAACCAATTCCTTCGGGAATAAGACTTGCTTTCAATCAATGGCAAAAAGAACTTAAAGAATAAAGAGAAACCAATTCCTTAAGGATTAAGACTCGCTTCCAATCCATCTCCAAAAGAACTTAAAGGATCAAGAGAAGCGAATTCCTTAAGGCATAAGACTTGCTTTCAAACAATGGCTAAAGAACTTAAAGAATAAAGAGAAACCAATTCCTTATGGATTAAGACTTGCTTCAATCAATCTCCAAAAGAACTTAAAGAAAAGAGAAACCAATTCCTTAAGGAATAAGACTTGCTTTCAATCAATGGCTAAAGAACTTAAAGAATAAGAGAAACCAATTCCTATGGATTAAGACTTGCTTCAATCAATCTCCAAAAGAACTTAAAGGTCAAAGAGAAACCAATTCCTTAAGGAATAAGACTTGCTTTCAATCAATGGCTAAAAGAACTTAAAGAATAAAGAGAAACCAATTCCTTATGGATTAAGGATTGCTTCCAATCAATCGCCAATAGAACTTAAAGGTCAAAGAGAAACCAATTCCTTATGAATTAAGACTCGCTTTCCATCAATGGCTAAAAAGAACTTAAAGAAAAGAGAAACCAATTCCTTATGGATTAAGACTTGCTTCCAATCAATCTCAAAAGAACTTAAAGGTCAAGGAGAAACCAATTCCTTAATGAATAAGACTTGCTTTCGATCAATGGCTAAAAGAACTTAAAGAACAAAGGGAAACCAATTCCTTATGGATTAAGACTTGCTTCAATCAATCTCCAAAAGAACTTAAAGGTCAAGAGAAACCAATTCCTTAAGGAATAAGACTTGCTTTCAATCAATGGCTAAAGAACTTAAGAATAAAGAGAAACCAATTCCTTAAGGATTAAGACTTGCTTCAATCAATCTCAAAAGAACTTAAGGTCAAGAGAAACCAATTCCTTAAGGAATAAGACTTGCTTTCAATCAATGGCTAAAGAACTTAAAGAACAAGAGAAACCAATTCCTTATGGATTAAGACTTGCTTCAATCAATCTCCAAAAGAACTTAAAGGTCAAGAGAAACCAATTCCTTAAGGAATAAGACTTGCTTCAATCAATGGCTAAAAGAACTTAAAGTCAAAGAGAAACCAATTCCTTATGGATTAAGACTTGCTTCAATCAATCTACAAAAGAACTTAAAGTCAGAGAGAAACCAATTCCTTAAGGAATAAGACTTGCTTCCAATTAATGGCTAAAAGAACTTAAAGAATAAAGAGAAACCAATTCCTTAAGAATTCAGACTTGCTTCAATCAATCTCCAAAGAACTTAAAGGTCAAGAGAAACCAATTCCTTAAGGAATAAGACTTGCTTTCAATCAATGGCTAAAGAACTTAAAGAATAAAGAGAAACCAATTCCTTAAGGATTAAGACTTGCTTCAATCAATCTCCAAAAGAACTTAAAGGTCAAGAGAAACCAATTCCTTAAGGAATAAGACTTGCTTTCAATCAATGGCTAAAAAGAACTTAAAGAAAGAGAAACCAATTCCTTATGGATTAAGACTTGCTTCCAATCAATCTCCAAAGAACTTAAAGGTCAAGAGAAACCAATTCCTTAAGGAATAAGACTTGCTTTCAATCAATGGCTAAAGAACTTAAAGAATAAAGAGAAACCAATTCCTTAAGGATTAAGACTTGCTTCAATCAATCTCAAAAGAACTTAAGGTCAAGAGAAACCAATTCCTTAAGGAATAAGACTTGCTTTCAATCAATGGCTAAAAGAACTTAAGAATAAGAGAAACCAATTCCTTAAGGATTAAGACTTGCTTCAATCAATCTCCAAAAGAACTTAAAGGTCAAAGAGAAACCAATTCCTTAAGGAATAAGACTTGCTTTCAATCAATGGCTAAAAGAACTTAAAGAATAAAGAAACCAATTCCTTATGGATTAAGACTTGCTTCAATCAATCTCCAAAAGAACTTAAAGGTCAAGAGAAACCAATTCCTTAAGGAATAAGACTTGCTTTCAATCAATGGCTAAAGAACTTAAAGAATAAAGAAACCAATTCCTTAAGGATTAAGACTTGCTTCAATCAATCTCCAAAAAGAACTTAAAGGTCAAGAGAAACCAATTCCTTAAGGAATAAGACTTGCTTTCAATCAATGGCTAAAAGAACTTAAAGAATAAAGAAACCAATTCCTTAAGGATTAAGACTCGCTTCCAATCAATCTCCAAAAGAACTTAAAGGTCAAGAGAAACCAATTCCTTAAGGAATAAGACTTGCTTTCAATCAATGGCTAAAAAGAACTTAAGAATAAGAAACCAATTCCTTATGGATTAAGACTTGCATTCAATCAATGGCCAAAAGAACTTAAGAACAAAGAGAAACCAATTCCTTAAGGATTAAGACTTGCTTCAATCAATCTCCAAAAAGAACTTAAAGGTCAAGAGAAACCAATTCCTTAAGGAATAAGACTTGCTTTCAATCAATGGCTAAAGAACTTAAAGAATAAAGAAACCAATTCCTTATGGATTAAGACTTGCTTCCAATCAATCTCAAAAGAACTTAAGGTCAAGAGAAACCAATTCCTTAAGGAATAAGACTTGCTTTCAATCAATGGCTAAAGAACTTAAAGAATAAAGAGAAACCAATTCCTTAAGGATTAAGACTTGCTTCCAATCAATCTCCAAAAGAACTTAAAGGTCAAGAGAAACCAATTCCTTAAGGAATAAGACTTGCTATCAATTAATGGCTAAAAGAACTTAAAGAACAAAGAGAAACCTATTCCTTATGGATTAAGACTTGCTTCTAATCAATCTCCAAAAGAACTTAAAGGTCAAAGAGAAACCAATTCCTTAAGGAATAAGACTTGCTTTCAATCAATGGCTAAAAGAACTTAAAGAATAAGAGAAACCAATTCCTTAAGGATTAAGAATTGCTTCCAATTAATCCCCAAAAGAACTTAAAGGTCCAAGAGAAGCCAATTCCTTAATGAATAAGACTTGCTTTGAATCAATGGCTAAAAGAACTTAAAGAACAAAGAGAAACCAATTCCTTATGGATTAAGACTTGCTTCCAACCAATCTCCAAAAGAACTTAAAGGTCAAGAGAAACCAATTCCTTAAGGAATAAGACTTGCTTTCAATCAATGGCCAAGAACTTAAAGAACAAGAGAAACCAATTCCTTATGGATTAAGACTTGCTTTCAATCAATGGCTAAAAAGAACTTAAAGAATAAGAGAAACCAATTCCTTAAGGAATTAAGACTTGCTTTCAATCAATCTCAAAAGAACTTAAAGGTCAAAGAGAAACCAATTCCTTAAGGAATAAGACTTGCTTTCAATCAATGGCTAAAGAACTTAAAGAATAAGAGAAACCAATTCCTTAAGGATTAAGACTTGCTTCAATCAATCTCCAAAGAACTTAAAGGTCAAGAGAAACCAATTCCTTAGGAATAAGACTTGCTTTCAATCAATGGCTAAAAGAACTTAAAGAATAAAGAAACCAATTCCTTAAGGATTAAGACTTGCTTCAATCAATCTCCAAAAGAACTTAAAGGTCAAAGAAACCAATTCCTTAAGGAATAAGACTTGCTTTCAATCAATCTCAAAAGAACTTAAAGGTCAAAGAGAAACCAATTCCTTAAGGAATAAGACTTGCTTTCAATCAATGGCTAAAGAACTTAAGAATAAAGAGAAACCAATTCCTTATGGATTAAGACTTGCTTCAATCAATCTCCAAAGAACTTAAAGGTCAAAGAGAAACCAATTCCTTAAGGAATAAGACTTGCTTTCAATCAATGGCTAAAAGAACTTAAGAATAAAGAGAAACCAATTCCTTAAGGATTAAGACTTGCTTCAATCAATCTCCAAAAGAACTTAAAGGTCAAGAGAAACCAATTCCTTAAGGAATAAGACTTGCTTTCAATCAATGGCTAAAAGAACTTAAAGAATAAGAGAAACCAATTCCTTAAGGATTAAGACTTGCTTCAATCAATCTCCAAAAGAACTTAAAGGTCAAGAGAAACCAATTCCTTAAGGAATAAGACTTGCTTTCAATCAATGGCTAAAGAACTTAAAGAATAAGAGAAACCAATTCCTTAAGGATTAAGACTTGCTTCAATCAATCTCCAAAGAACTTAAGGTCAAGAGAAACCAATTCCTTAAGGAATAAGACTTGCTTTCAATCAATGGCTAAAGAACTTAAAGAATAAAGAGAAACCAATTCCTTATGGATTAAGACTTGCTTCAATCAATCTCAAAAGAACTTAAGGTCAAGAGAAACCAATTCCTTAAGGAATAAGACTTGCTTTCAATCAATGGCAAAAGAACTTAAAGAATAAGAGAAACCAATTCCTTCAGGATTAAGACTCGCTTCCAATCAATCTCCAAAAGAACTTAAAGGTCAAGAGAAACCAATTCCTTAAGGAATAAGACTTGCATTCAATCAAAGGCTAAAAGGACTTAAAGAACAAGAGAAACCAATTCCTTAAGGATTAAGACTTGCTTTCAATCAATGGCTAAAAAGAACTTAAGAACAAAGAAGAAACCAATTCCTTAAGGAATAAGATTAGACTTGCTTCAATCAATCTCCAAAAAGAACTTAAAGGTCAAGAGAAACCAATTCCTTAAGGAATAAGACTTGATTTCAATCAATGGCTAAAAGAAATTAAATAATAACAAGAAACCAATTCCTTAAGGATTAAGACTTGCTTCCAATCAATGTCAAAAAGAACTTAAAGGTCAAGAGAAACCAATTCCTTAAGGAATAAGACTTGCTTTCAATCAATGGCTAAAGAACTTAAAGAATAAAGAGAAACCAATTCCTTATGGATTAAGACTTGCTTCAATCAATCTCCAAAAGAACTTAAAGGTCAAGAGAAACCAATTCCTTAAGGAATAAGACTTGCTTTCAATCAATGGCTAAAGAACTTAAAGAACAAAGAGAAACCAGTTCCTTATGGATTAAGACTTGCTTCCAATCAATCTCCAAAAGAACTTAAAGTCAAAGAGAAACTAATTCCTTAAGGGTTAAGACTTGCTTTCAATCAATGGCTAAAAAAACTTAAAGAATAAAGGGAAACCAATTCCTTAAGGATTAAGGCTGGCTTCCAATCAATCTCCAAAAGAACTTAAAGGTCAAAGAGAAACCAATTCCTTCAGGAATAAGACTTGTTCTCAATCAATGGCTAAAATAACTTAAAGAACGAAGAGAAACCAATTCCTGATGGATTTAGGCCTGCTTCCAATCAATCTCCAAAAGAACTTAAAGGTCAAGAGAAACCAATTCCTTAAGGTATAAGACTTGCTTTCAATCAACGGCTAAAAAGAACTTAAAGAATAAAGAAACCAATTCCTTAAGGATTAAGACTTGCTTCCAATCAATCTCCAAAAGAACTTAAAGGTCAAAGAGAAACCAATTCCTTAAGGAATAAGACTTGCTTTCAATCAATGGCTAAAAGAACTTAAAGAACAAAGAGAAACCAACTCCTTATGGATTAAGACTTGCTTCTAATCAATCTCTAAAGAACTTAAAGAACAAAGAGAAACCAATTCCTTAAGGACTAAGACTTGCTTCCGATCAATCTCCAAAAGAACTTAATGGTCGAAGAGAAACCAATTCCTTAAGGAATAAGACTTGCTATCAATCAATGGCCAAAAGAACTTAAGGAATAAAGAGAAACCAATTCCTTATGGATTAAGACTTGCTTCCAATCAATCTCCAAAAGAACTTAAAGTCAAAGAGAAATCAATTCCTTAAGGAATAAGACTTGCTTTCAATCAATGGCTTAAAGAACTTAAAGAACAAAGAGAAACCAATTCCTTATGGATTAACACTTGCTTCCAATCAATCTCCAAAAGAACTTGAAGGTCAAAGAGAAACCAATTCCTTAAGGAATAAGACTTGGTTTCAATCAATGGCTAAAATAACTTAAAGAATAAAGGGAAACAAAATCCTTATGGATTAAGGCTTGCTTCCAATCAATCTCCAAAAGAACTTAAAGGTCAAAAAGAAACCAATTCCTTAAGGAATAAGACTTGCTTTCAATCAATGGCTAAACGAACTTAAAGAATAAAGAGAAACCAATTCCTTAAGGATTAAGACTCGCTTCCAATCAATCTCCAAAAGAACTTAAAGGTCAAAGAGAAACCAATTCCTTAAGGAATAAGACTTGCTTTCGATCAATGGCTAAAATAACATAAAGAACATAGAGAAACCAATTCCTTAAGGAATAAGACTTGCTTTCAATCAATGGCTAAAAGAAGTTGAAGAACAAAGAGAAACCAATTCCTTATGGATTAAGACTTGCTTCCAATCAATCTCCAAAAGAACTTAAAGGTCAAAGAGAAACCAATTCCTTAAGGGATAAGACTTGCTTTCAATCAATGGCTAAAGAACTTAAAGATAAGAGAAACCAATTCCTTATGGATTAAGGCTTGCTTCCAATCAATCTCCAAAAGAACTTGAAGGTCAAAGAGAAACCAATTCCTTAAGGAATAAGACTTGCTTTCAATCAATGGCCAAAAGAACTTGAAGAACAAAGCGAAACCAATTCCTTATGGATTAAGACTTGCTTCCAATCAATCTCCAAAAGAACTTAAAGATCAAAGAGAAACCAATTCCTTAAGGGATAAGACTTGCTTTCAATCAATGGCTAAAAGAAATTAAAGAATAAAGAGAAACCAATTCCTTATGGATTAAGGCTTGCTTCGAATCAATCTCCAAAAGAACTTAAAGGTCAAGAGAAACCAATTCCTTAAGGAATAAGACTTGCTTTCAATCAATGGCTAAAGAACTTAAAGAACAAAGAAACCAATTCCTTATGGATTAAGACTTGCTTCAATCAATCTCAAAAGAACTTAAGGTCAAGAGAAACCAATTCCTTAAGGAATAAGACTTGCTTTCAATCAATGGCTAAAGAACTTAAAGAATAAAGAAACCAATTCCTTAAGGATTAAGACTTGCTTCCAATCAATCTCCAAAAGAACTTAAAGATCAAAGAGAAACCAATTCCTTAAGGGATAAGACTTGCTTTCAATCAATGGCTAAAAGAAATTAAAGAATAAAGAGAAACCAATTCCTTATGGATTAAGGCTTGCTTCCAATCAATCTCCAAAAGAACTTGAAGGTCAAAGAGAAACAAATTCCTTAAGGAATAAGACTTGCTTTCAATCAATGGCTAAAAGAACTTAAAGAATAAAGAGAAACCAATTCCTTATGGATTAAGACTTGCTTCAATCAATCTCCAAAGAACTTAAAGGTCAAGAGAAACCAATTCCTTAAGGAATAAGACTTGCTTTCAATCAATGGCTAAAGAACTTAAAGAATAAGAGAAACCAATTCCTTATGGATTAAGACTTGCTTCAATCAATCTCCAAAGAACTTAAGAGTCAAGAGAAACCAATTCCTTAAGCAATAAGACTTGCTTTCAATCAATGGCTAAAAGAACTTAAAGAATAAAGAGAAACCAATTCCTTAAGGATCAAGACTTGCTTCAATCAATCTCCAAAAGAACTTAAGAATCAAGAGAAACCAATTCCTTAAGGAATAAGACTTGCTTTCAATCAATGGCTCCAAAGAACTTAAAGAACAAGAGAAACCAATTCCTTAAGGATTAAGACTTGCTTCCAATCAATGTCCAAAAGAACTTAAAGGTCAAAGAGACCAATTCCTTAAGGAATAAGACTTGCTTTCAATCAATGGCTAAAAGAACTTAAAGAACAAAGAGAAACCAATTCCTTATGGATTAAGACTTGCTTCCAATCAATCTCCAAAGAACTTAAAGGTCAAAGAAACCAATTCCTTAAGGAATAAGACTTGCTTTCAATCAATGGCTAATAGAACTTAAAGAATAAAGAGAAACCAATTCCTTATGGATTAAGACTTCGTTCCAATCAATGGCCAAAAAGAACTTAAAGGTCAAGAAACCAATTCCTTAAGGAATAAGACTTGCTTTCAATCAATGGCTAAAGAACTTAAGAATAAAGAGAAAGCAATTCGTTAAGGGTTAAGACTTGCTTCCAATCAATCTCCAAAAGAACTTGAAGGACAAAGAGAAACCAATTGCTTAAGGAATAAGACTTGCTTTCAATCAATGGCTAAACGAACTTAAAGAATAAAGAGAAACCAATTCCTTATGGATTAAGACTTGCTTCCAATCAATCTCCAAAAGAACTTAAAGGTCAAAGAGAAACCAATTCCTTAAGGAATAAGACTTGCTTTCAATCAATGGCTAGAATAACTTAAAGAATAAAGAGAAACCAATTCCTTATGGGCTAAGACTTGCTTCCAATCAATCTCCAGAAGAACTTAAAGGTCAAGAGAAACCAATTCCTTAAGGAATAAGACTTGCTTTCAATCAATGGCTAAAGAACTTAAAGAATAAGAGAAACCAATTCCTTAAGGATTAAGACTCGCTTCCAATCAATCTCCAAAAAGAACTTAAAGGTCAAAGAGAAACCGATTCCTTACGGAATAAGACTTGCTTTCAATCAATGGCTAAAAGAACTTAAGAATAAGAGAAACCAATTCCTTAAGGATTAAGACTTGCTTCAATCAATCTCCAAAAGAACTTAAAGGTCAAAGAGAAACCAATTCCTTAAGGAATAAGACTTGCTTTCAATCAATGGCTAAAAGAACTTAAAGAATAAAGAGAAACCAATTGCTTAAGGATCAAGAGTGGCTTCAATCAATCTCCAAAGAACTTAAAGGTCAAGAAACCAATTCCTTAAGGAATAAGACTTGCTTTCAATCAATGGCTAAAGAACTTAAAGAATAAAGAAACCAATTCCTTATGGATTAAGACTTGCTTCAATCAATCTCCAAAAAGAACTTAAAGGTCAAGAGAAACCAATTCCTTAAGGAATAAGACTTGCTTTCAATCAATGGCTAAAAGAACTTAAGAATAAAGAGAAACCAATTCCTTATGGATTAAGACTTGCTTCCAATCAATCTCCAAAAGAACTTAAGGGTCAAAGAAACCAATTCCTTAAGGAATAAGACTTGCTTTCAATCAATGGCTAAAGAACTTAAAGAACAAAGAGAAACCAATTCCTTAAGGATTAAGACTTGCTTCAATCAATCTAAAAAGAACTTAAAGGTCAAGAGAAACCAATTCCTTAAGGAATAAGACTTGCTTTCAATCAATGGCTAAAAGAACTTAAGAATAAAGAGAAACCAATTCCTTAAGGATTAAGACTTGCTTCAATCAATCTCCAAAGAACTTAAAGGTCAAGAGAAACCAATTCCTTAAGGAATAAGACTTGCTTTCAATCAATGGCTAAAGAACTTAAAGAATAAAGAGAAACCAATTCCTTATGGATTAAGACTTGCTTCCAATCAATCTCCAAAGAACTTAAGGTCAAGAGAAACCAATTCCTTAAGGAATAAGACTTGCTTTCAATCAATGGCTAAAAGAACTTAAAGAATAAAGAAAACCAATTCCTTAAGGATTAAGACTTGCTTCAATCAATCTCCAAAAGAACTTAAAGGTCAAAGAGAAACCAATTCCTTAAGGAATAAGACTTGCTTTCAATCAATGGCTAAAAGAACTTAAAGAATAAAGAAACCAATTCCTTAAGGATTAAGACTTGCTTCAATCAATCTCCAAAAAGAACTTAAAGGTCAAGAGAAACCAATTCCTTAAGGAATAAGACTTGCTTTCAATCAATGGCTAAAAGAACTTAAAGAATAAAGAGAAACCAATTCCTTAAGGATTAAGACTTGCTTCAATCAATCTCCAAAAGAACTTAAGGTCAAGAGAAACCAATTCCTTAAGGAATAAGACTTGCTTTCAATCAATGGCTAAAGAACTTAAGAATAAAGAGAAACCAATTCCTTAAGGATTAAGACTTGCTTCCAATCAATCTCCAAAAGAACTTAAGGTCAAGAGAAACCAATTCCTTAAGGAATAAGACTTGCTTTCAATCAATGGCTAAAGAACTTAAAGAATAAAGAAACCAATTCCTTAAGGATTAAGACTTGCTTCCAATCAATCTCAAAAAGAACTTAAAGGTCAAGAGAAACCAATTCCTTAAGGAATAAGACTTGCTTTCAATCAATGGCTAAAAAGAACTTAAAGAATAAAGAGAAACCAATTCCTTATGGATTAAGACTTGCTTCAATCAATCTCCAAAAGAACTTAAAGGTCAAGAGAAACCAATTCCTTAAGGAATAAGACTTGCTTTCAATCAATGGCTAAAGAACTTAAAGAATAAAGAAACCAATTCCTTATGGATTAAGACTCGCTTCCAGTCCATCTCAAAAAGAGCTTAAAGGTCAAAGGGAAACCAATTCCTTAAGGAATAAGACTTGCTTTCAATCAATGGCTAAAGAACTTAAAGAATAAGAGAAACCAATTCCTTAAGGATTAAGACTTGCTTCAATCAATCTCCAAAAGAACTTAAAGGTCAAGAGAAACCAATTCCTTAAGGAATAAGACTTGCTTTCAATCAATGGCTAAAAAGAACTTAAGAAATAAGAGAAACCAATTCCTTATGGATTAAGACTTGCTTCAATCAATCTCCAAAAGAACTTAAGGTCAAGAGAAACCAATTCCTTAAGGAATAAGACTTGCTTTCAATCAATGGCTAAAGAACTTAAAGAACAAAGAGAAACCAATTCCTTATGGATTAAGACTTGCTTCAATCAATCTCAAAAGAACTTAAAGGTCAAGAGAAACCAATTCCTTAAGGAATAAGACTTGCTTTCAATCAATGGCTAAAGAACTTAAAGAATAAGAGAAACCAATTCCTTATGGATTAAGACTTGCTTCCAATCAATCTCCAAAAAAGAACTTAAAGGTCAAAGAGAAACCAATTCCTTAAGGAATAAGACTTGCTTTCAATCAATGGCTAAAAGAACTTAAAGAATAAAGAAACCAATTCCTTAAGGATTAAGACTTGCTTCCAATCAATCTCCAAAGAACTTAAAGGTCAAAGAGAAACCAATTCCTTTAGGAATAAGACTTGCTTTCAATCAATGGCTAAAAGAACTTAAAGAACAAACACAAACCAATTCCTTAAGGATAAAGACTTGCATTCAATCAATCTCCAAAAGAACTTAAAGGTCAAGAGAAACCAATTCCATATGGAATAAGACTTGCCTTCAATCAATGGCTAAGAGAACCTAAGGAACAAAGAGAAACCAATTCCTTATGGATTAAGAATTGCAATCAATCAATGGCTAAAAGAACTTAAAGAATAAAGAGAAACCAATTCCTTTAGGATTAAGTCTTGCTTCGAATCAATCTCCAAAAAGAACTTAAAGGTCAAGAGAAACCAATTCCTTAAGGAATAAGACTTGCTTTCAATCAATGGCTAAAAAGAACTTAAAGAAAGAGAAACCAATTCCTTAAGGATTAAGACTCGCTTCCAATCAATCTCCAAAAGAACTTAAAGGTCAAGAGAAACCAATTCCTTAAGGAATAAGACTTGCATTCAATCAATGGCTAAAGAACTTAAGAAACAAGAGAAACCAATTCCTTAAGGATTAAGACTTGCTTCAATCAATCTCCAAAAGAACTTAAAGGTCAAGAGAAACCAATTCCTTAAGGAATAAGACTTGCTTCCAATCAATGGCAAAAAGAACTTGAAGAACGAAGAGAAACCAATTCCTTATGGATTAAGACTTGCTTCCAATCAATCTCTAAAAGAACTTAAAGTCAAAGAGAAATCAATTCCTTAAGGAATAAGACTTGCTTTCAATCAATGGCTTAAAGAACTTAAAGAATAAAGAGAAACCAATTCCTTAAGGATTAAGACTCGCTTCCAATCAACCTCCAAAAGAGCTTAAAGGTCAAAGAGAAACCAATTCTTTAAGGAAAAAGACTTGCTTTCAATCAACGGCTAAAAGAACTTAAAGAACAAAGAAAAACCAATTCCTTATGGATTAAGACTTGCTTCCAATCAATCTCCAAAAGAACTTAATGGTCAAAGAGAAACCAATTCCTTAAGGAATAAGACTTGCTTTCAATCAACGTCCTAAAGAACTTAAGAACAAACAGAACCCAATTCCTTATGGATTAAGACTTGCTTCAATCAATGGCTAAAAAGAACTTAAGAATAAAGAGAAACCAATTCCTTAAGGATTAAGACTTGCTTCCAATCAATCTCCAAAAGAACTTAAAGTCAAAGAGAAACCAATTCCTTAAGGAATAAGACTTGCTTTCAATCAGAGGCTAAAAGAACTTAAAGAATAAAGAGAAACCAATTCCTTAAGGATCAAGACTCGCTTCCAATCAATCTCCAAAAGAACTTAAAGGTCAAGAAGAAACCAATTCCTTAAGGAATAAGACTTGCTTTCAATCAATGGCTAAAAGAACTTAAAGAATAAAGAGAAACCAATTCCTTAAGGATTAAGACTTGCTTCCAATCAATCTCCAAAAAGAACTTAAAGGTCAAGAGAAACCAATTCCTTAAGGAATAAGACTTGCTTTCAATCAATGGCTAAAGAACTTAAAGAATAAAGAGAAACCAATTCCTTATGGATTAAGACTTGCTTCAATCAATCTCCAAAAGAACTTAAGAATAAAGTCAGAAACCAATTCCTTATGGAATAAGACTTGCTTTCAATCAATCTCCAAAAGAACTTAAAGGTCAAAGAGAAACCAATTCCTTGAGGGATAAGACTTGCTTTCAATCAATGGCTAAAAGAACTTAAGGTCAAGAAAACCAATTCCTTAAGGCTTAAGACTTGCATTCAATCAATCTCCAAAAGAGCTTAAAGGTCAAAGAGAAACCAATTCCTTAAGGAATAAGACTTGCTTTCAATCAATGGCTAAAAGAACTTAAAGAACAAGAGAAAACCAATTCCTTAAGGATTAAGACTTGCTTCAATCAATCTCAAAAGAACTTAAGGTCAAGAAACCAATTCCTTAAGGAATAAGACTTGCTTTCAATCAATGGCTAAAAGAACTTAAAGAACAAAGAAACCAATTCCTTAAGGATTAAGACTTGCTTCCAATCAATCTCCAAAAAGAACTTAAAGGTCAAGAGAAACCAATTCCTTAAGGAATAAGACTTGCTTTCAATCAATGGCTAAAGAACTTAAAGAATAAAGAGAAACCAATTCCTTAAGGATTAAGACTTGCTTCAATCAATCTCCAAAAGAACTTAAAGGTCAAGAGAAACCAATTCCTTAAGGAATAAGACTTGCTTTCAATCAATGGCTAAAAGAACTTAAGAATAAAGAGAAACCAATTCCTTAAGGATTAAGACTTGCTTCCAATCAATCTCCAAAAGAACTTAAAGGTCAAGAGAAACCAATTCCTTAAGGAATAAGACTTGCTTTCAATCAATGGCTAAAAGAACTTAAAGAATAAGAGAAACCAATTCCTTAAGGATTAAGACTTGCTTCAATCAATCTCCAAAAAGAACTTAAAGGTCAAGAGAAACCAATTCCTTAAGGAATAAGACTTGCTTTCAATCAATGGCTAAAGAACTTAAGAATAAGAGAAACCAATTCCTTATGGATTAAGACTTGCTTCCAATCAATCTCCAAAAAGAACTTAAAGGTCAAGAGAAACCAATTCCTTAAGGAATAAGACTTGCTTTCAATCAATGGCTAAAGAACTTAAAGAATAAGAGAAACCAATTCCTTAAGGATTAAGACTTGCTTCAATCAATCTCCAAAGAACTTAAAGGTCAAAGAAACCAATTCCTTAAGGATTAAGACTTGCTTTCAATCAATCTCCAAAAAGAACTTAAAGGTCAAAGAGAAACCAATTCCTTAAGGAATAAGACTTGCTTTCAATCAATGGCTAAAGAACTTAAAGAATAAGAGAAACCAATTCCTTAAGGATTAAGACTTGCTTCAATCAATCTCCAAAGAACTTAAAGGTCAAGAGAAACCAATTCCTTAAGGAATAAGACTTGCTTTCAATCAATGGCTAAAAGAACTTAAAGAATAAAGAAACCAATTCCTTAAGGATTAAGACTTGCTTCCAATCAATCTCCAAAAGAACTTAAAGGTCAAGAGAAACCAATTCCTTAAGGAATAAGACTTGCTTTCAATCAATGGCTAAAAAGAACTTAAGAATAAAGAGAAACCAATTCCTTAAGGATTAAGACTTGCTTCAATCAATCTCCAAAAGAACTTAAAGGTCAAAGAAACCAATTCCTTAAGGAATAAGACTTGCTTTCAATCAATGGCTAAAGAACTTAAAGAATAAGAGAAACCAATTCCTTAAGGATTAAGACTTGCTTCAATCAATCTCCAAAAGAACTTAAAGGTCAAAGAGAAACCAATTCCTTAAGGAATAAGACTTGCTTTCAATCAATGGCTAAAGAACTTAAAGAATAAAGAGAAACCAATTCCTTAAGGATTAAGACTTGCTTCAATCAATCTCCAAAGAACTTAAAGGTCAAGAGAAACCAATTCCTTAAGGAATAAGACTTGCTTTCAATCAATGGCTAAAGAACTTAAGAAAAAGAGAAACCAATTCCTTATGGATTAAGACTTGCTTCAATCAATCTCCAAAAGAACTTAAGGTCAAGAAACCAATTCCTTAAGGAATAAGACTTGCTTTCAATCAATGGCTAAAAGAACTTAAAGAATAAAGAAACCAATTCCTTAAGGATTAAGACTTGCTTCAATCAATCTCCAAAAAGAACTTAAAGGTCAAGAGAAACCAATTCCTTAAGGAATAAGACTTGCTTTCAATCAATGGCTAAAGAACTTAAAGAATAAAGAGAAACCAATTCCTTAAGGATTAAGACTTGCTTCAATCAATCTCAAAAGAACTTAAAGGTCAAGAGAAACCAATTCCTTAAGGAATAAGACTTGCTTTCAATCAATGGCTAAAAAGAACTTAAGGTCAAGAGAAACCAATTCCTTAAGGATTAAGACTTGCTTCAATCAATCTCCAAAAGAACTTAAAGGTCAAGAGAAACCAATTCCTTAAGGAATAAGACTTGCTTTCAATCAATGGCTAAAGAACTTAAAGAATAAAGAGAAACCAATTGCATAAGCATTAAGACTTGCTTCCAATCAATCTCCAAAGAACTTAAAGGTCAAAGAGAAACCAATTCCTTCAGGAATAAGACTTGCTTTCAATCAATGGCTAAAGAACTTAAAGAATAAGAAAACCAATTCCTTAAGGATTAAGACTTGCTTCCAATCAATCTCCAAAGAACTTAAAGGTCAAAGAGAAACCAATTCCTTCAGGAATAAGACTTGCTTTCAATCAATGGCTAAAAGAACATAAAGAATAAAGAGAAACCAATTCCTTAAGGATTAAGACTCGCTTCCAATCAATCTCCAAAGAACTTAAAGGTCAAGAAAACCAATTCCTTAAGGAATAAGACTTGCTTTCAATCAATGGCTAAAGAACTTAAAGAATAAAGAGAAACCAATTCCTTAAGGATTAAGACTTGCTTCAATCAATCTCCAAAAGAACTTAAAGGTCAAGAGAAACCAATTCCTTAAGGAATAAGACTTGCTTTCAATCAATGGCTAAAAGAACTTAAAGAATAAAGAAACCAATTCCTTAAGGATTAAGACTTGCTTCCAATCAATCTCAAAAGAACTTAAAGGTCAAGAGAAACCAAATCCTTATGGATTAAGTCTTGTTTTCAATCAATGGCCAAAGGAACTTAAAGAATAAAAAGAAACCAATTCCTTAAGGATTAAGATTTGCTTCCAGTCAATCACCAAAACAACATAAAGGTCAAAGAGAAACCAATTCCTTAAGGATTAAAACTTTCTTTCAATCAATGGCCAAAACAACTTGAAGAACAAAGAGAAACCAATTCCTTATGGATTAAGACTTGCTTCCAATCGATCTCCAAAAGAACTTAAAGGACAAAGAAAAACCAATTCCTTAAGGAATAAGACTTGCTTTCAATCAATGGCTAAAAGAAGTTAAGAATAAAGAGAAACCAATTCCTTATGGATTAAGACTTGCTTCAATCAATCTCCAAAAGAACTTAAAGGTCAAGAGAAACCAATTCCTTAAGGAATTAAGACTTGCTTTCAATCAATCTCCAAAGAACTTAAAGTCAAGAGAAACCAATTCCTTAAGGAATAAGACTTGCTTTCAATCAATGGCTAAAAAGAACTTAAAGAACAAAGAAACCAATTCCTTAAGGATTAAGACTTGCTTCCAATCAATCTCCAAAAGAACTTAAAGGTCAAGAGAAACCAATTCCTTAAGGAATAAGACTTGCTTTCAATCAATGGCTAAAGAACTTAAAGAATAAAGAGAAACCAATTCCTTAAGGATTAAGACTTGCTTCAATCAATCTCCAAAAGAACTTAAAGGTCAAGAAACCAATTCCTTAAGGAATAAGACTTGCTTTCAATCAATGGCTAAAGAACTTAAAGAATAAAGAGAAACCAATTCCTTATGGATTAAGACTTGCTTCAATCAATCTCCAAAAGAACTTAAAGGTCAAGAGAAACCAATTCCTTAAGGAATAAGACTTGCTTTCAATCAATGGCTAAAGAACTTAAAGAATAAGAGAAACCAATTCCTTATGGATTAAGACTTGCTTCAATCAATCTCCAAAAAGAACTTAAAGGTCAAGAGAAACCAATTCCTTAAGGAATAAGACTTGCTTTCAATCAATGGCTAAAAGAACTTAAAGAAAGAGAAACCAATTCCTTAAGGATTAAGACTTGCTTCAATCAATCTCCAAAAGAACTTAAAGGTCAAAGAGAAACCAATTCCTTATGGATTAAGACTTACTTTCAGTCAATGGCTAAAAGAACTTAAAGAACAAAGAGAAACCAATTCCTTATGGATTAAGACTTGATTTCAATCAATCTCCAAAATAACTTAAGGTCAAGAGAAACCAATTCCTTAAGGAATAAGACTTGCTTTCAATCAATGGCTAAAAGAACTTAAAGAAAGAGAAACCAATTCCTTATGGATTAAGACTTGCTTCAATCAATCTCCAAAAGAACTTAAAGGTCAAGAGAAACCAATTCCTTAAGGAATAAGACTTGCTTTCAATCAATGGCTAAAGAACTTAAAGGTCAAGAGAAACCAATTCCTTAAGGATTAAGACTTGCTTTCAATCAATCTCCAAAAGAACTTAAGGTCAAGAGAAACCAATTCCTTAAGGAATAAGACTTGCTTTCAATCAATGGCTAAAGAACTTAAGGACAAAGAAACCAATTCCTTAAGGATTAAGACTCGCTTCCAATCAATCTCAAAAAGAACTTAAAGGTCAAAGAGAAACCAATTCCCTAAGGAATAAGACTTGCTTTCAATCAATGGCTAAAAGAACTTAAAGAAGAAAGAGAAACCAATTCCCTAAGGATTAAGACTTGCTCCCAATCAATCTCCAAAAGAACTTCAAGGTCAAAGAGAAACCAATTCCTTAAGGAATAAGACTTACATTCAATCAATGGCTAAAAGGTCAAAGAGAAACCAATTCCTTAAGGAATAAGACTTGCTTTCAATCAATGGCTGAAAGAACTTAAAGGTCAAAGAGAAACCAATTCCTTAAGGGTTAAGACTTGCTTCCAATCAATCTCCAAAAGAACTTAAGGTCAAAGAGAAACCAATTCCTTAAGGAATAAGAGTTGCTTTCAATCAATGGCCAAAAGAACTTAAAGAATAAAGGGAAACAATTCCTTAAGGATTAAGGCTCGCGTCCAATCAATCTCCAAAAGAACTTAAAGGTCAAAGGGAAACCAATTCCTTAAGGAATAAGACTTGCTTTCAATCAATGGCTAAAAGAACTTAAAGAACAAAGAGAAACCAATTCCTTATGGATTAAGACTTGCTTCCAATCAATCTCCAAAAGAACTTAAAGGTCAAAAAGAAACCAATTCCTTAAGGAATAAGACTTGCTTTCAATCAATGGCTAATAGAACTTAAAGAATAAAGGGAAACCAATTCCTTAAGGATTAAGACTCGCTTCAATCAATCTCCAAAAGAACTTAAGGTCAAGAGAAACCAATTCCTTAACCAATAAGACTTGCTTTCAATCAATGGCTAAAAAACTTAAAAAACAAAGAGAAACCAATTCCTTATGGATTAAGACTTGCTTCCAATCAATCTCCAAAAGAACTTAAGGTAAAAAAAAAACCAATTCCTTAAGGATTAAGACTCGCTTCCAATCAATCTACAAAAGAACTTAAAGGTCAAAGAGAAACCAATTCCTTATGGATTAAGACTTGCTTCCAATCAATCTCCAAAGAACTTAAAGGTCAAAGAAAACCAATTCCTTAAGGAATAAGACTTGCTTTCAATCAATGGCTAAAAGAACTTAAAGAATAAAGAGAAACCAATTCCTTATGGATTAAGACTTGCTTCAATCAATCTCCAAAAGAACTTAAAGGTCAAGAGAAACCAATTCCTTCAGGAATAAGACTTGCTTTCAATCAATAGCTAAAAGAACTTAAAGAATAAAGAGAAACCAATTCCTTAAGAATTAAGAATTGCTTCCAATCAATCTCCAAAAGAACTTAAAGGTCAAAGAGAAACCAATTCCTTAAAGAATAAGACTTGCTTCCAATCAATCTCTAAAAGAACTTAAAGGTCAAAGAGAAACCAATTCCTTAAGGAATAAGACTTGCTTTCAATCAATGGCTAAAAAGAACTTAAAGAATAAAGAGAAACCAATTCCTTAAGGATTAAGACTTGCTTCAATCAATCTAAAAAGAACTTAAAGGTCAAGAGAAACCAATTCCTTAAGGAATAAGACTTGCTTTCAATCAATGGCTAAAGAACTTAAAGAATAAAGAGAAACCAATTCCTTAAGGATTAAGACTTGCTTCAATCAATCTCCAAAAGAACTTAAAGGTCAAGAGAAACCAATTCCTTAAGGAATAAGACTTGCTTTCAATCAATGGCTAAAGAACTTAAAGAAAGAGAAACCAATTCCTTAAGGATTAAGACTTGCTTTCAATCAATCTCCAAAAAGAACTTAAGGTCAAGAGAAACCAATTCCTTAAGGAATAAGACTTGCTTTCAATCAATGGCTAAAAAGAACTTAAAGGTCAAAGAAACCAATTCCTTAAGGATTAAGACTTGCTTCAATCAATCCAAAAGAACTTAAAGGTCAAAGAGAAACCAATTCCTTAAGGAATAAGACTTGCTTTCAATCAATGGCCAAAAGAACTTAAAGAACAAGAGAAACCAATTCCTTAAGGATTAAGACTTGCTTTCAATCAATCTAAAAAGAACTTAAAGGTCAAGAGAAACCAATTCCTTAAGGAATAAGACTTGCTTTCAATCAATGGCTAAAGAACTTAAAGAATAAGAAACCAATTCCTTATGGATTAAGACTTGCTTCAATCAATCTCCAAAAAGAACTTAAGGTCAAGAGAAACCAATTCCTTAAGGAATAAGACTTGCTTTCAATCAATGGCTAAAGAACTTAAGAATAAAGAGAAACCAATTCCTTAAGGATTAAGACTTGCTTCAATCAATCTCCAAAAGAACTTAAAGGTCAAGAGAAACCAATTCCTTAAGGAATAAGACTTGCTTTCAATCAATGGCTAAAGAACTTAAAGAATAAAGAGAAACCAATTCCTTATGGATTAAGACTTGCTTCAATCAATCTCCAAAGAACTTAAAGGTCAAGAGAAACCAATTCCTTAAGGAATAAGACTTGCTTTCAATCAATGGCTAAAAGAACTTAAAGAATAAAGAGAAACCAATTCCTTAAGGATTAAGACTTGCTTCAATCAATCTCCAAAAGAACTTAAAGGTCAAAGAGAAACCAATTCCTTAAGGAATAAGACTTGCTTTCAATCAATGGCTAAAGAACTTAAAGAATAAAGAGAAACCAATTCCTTAAGGATTAAGACTTGCTTCAATCAATCTCCAAAAGAACTTAAAGGTCAAGAGAAACCAATTCCTTAAGGAATAAGACTTGCTTTCAATCAATGGCTAAAAGAACTTAAAGAATAAAGAGAAACCAATTCCTTAAGGATTAAGACTTGCTTCAATCAATCTCCAAAAAAGAACTTAAAGGTCAAAGAGAAACCAATTCCTTAAGGAATAAGACTTGCTTTCAATCAATGGCTAAAAAGAACTTAAGGTCAAAGAGAAACCAATTCCTTAAGGATTAAGACTTGCTTTCAATCAATCTCCAAAAGAACTTAAAGAATAAAGAAACCAATTCCTTAAGGATTAAGACTTGCTTCAATCAATCTCCAAAAGAACTTAAAGGTCAAGAGAAACCAATTCCTTAAGGAATAAGACTTGCTTTCAATCAATGGCTAAAAGAACTTAAAGTCTAAGAGAAACCAATTCCTTAAGGATTAGGTCTCGCTTCCCATCAATCTCCATAAGAACTTAAAGGTCAAGAGAAACCAATTCCTTAAGGAATAAGACTTGCTTTCAATCAATGGCTAAAGAACTTAAAGATAAGAAACCAATTCCTTAAGGATTAAGACTTGCTTCAATCAATCTCCAAAGAACTTAAGGTCAAGAGAAACCAATTCCTTAAGGAATAAGACTTGCTTTCAATCAATGGCTAAAGAACTTAAAGAACAAGAGAAACCAATTCCTTATGGATTAAGACTTGCTTCAATCAATCTCCAAAAGAACTTAAAGGTCAAGAGAAACCAATTCCTTAAGGAATAAGACTTGCTTTCAATCAATGGCTAAAAGAACTTAAAGAATAAAGAGAAACCAATTCCTTATGGATTAAGACTTGCTTCAATCAATCTCCAAAAAGAACTTAAAGGTCAAAGAGAAACCAATTCCTTAAGGAATAAGACTTGCTTTCAATCAATGGCTAAAGAACTTAAAGAATAAAGAAACCAATTCCTTATGGATTAAGACTTGCTTCAATCAATCTCCAAAAGAACTTAAGGTCAAGAGAAACCAATTCCTTAAGGAATAAGACTTGCTTTCAATCAATGGCTAAAGAACTTAAAGAATAAAGAAACCAATTCCTTAAGGATTAAGACTTGCTTCAATCAATCTCCAAAAGAACTTAAGGTCAAAGAAACCAATTCCTTAAGGAATAAGACTTGCTTTCAATCAATGGCTAAAGAACTTAAAGAAAGAGAAACCAATTCCTTAAGGATTAAGACTTGCTTCAATCAATCTCCAAAAGAACTTAAGAATAAAGAAACCAATTCCTTAAGGATTAAGACTTGCTTTCAATCAATCTCCAAAAAGAACTTAAAGGTCAAAGAAAACCAATTCCTTAAGGAATAAGACTTGCTTTCAATCAATGGCTAAAAAGAACTTAAAGAATAAAGAGATACCAATTCCTTATGGATTAAGACTTGCTTCCAATCAATCTCCAAAAAGAACTTAAAGTCAAAGAGAAACCAATTCCATAAGGAATAAGACTTGCTTTCAATCAATGGCTAAAAGAACTTAAATAATAAAGAGAAACCAATTTCTTAAGGATTAAGACTTGCTTCAATCAATCTCCAAAAGAACTTAAGGTCAAGAAAACCAATTCCTTAAGGAATAAGACTTGCTTTCAATCAATGGCTAAAGAACTTAAAGAATAAAGAGAAACCAATTCCTTATGGATTAAGACTTGCTTCAATCAATCTCCAAAAGAACTTAAAGGTCAAGAGAAACCAATTCCTTAAGGAATAAGACTTGCTTTCAATCAATGGCTAAAGAACTTAAGAATAAAGAGAAACCAATTCCTTAAGGATTAAGACTTGCTTCAATCAATCTCCAAAAGAACTTAAGGTCAAAGAGAAACCAATTCCTTAAGGAATAAGACTTGCTTTCAATCAATGGCTAAAGAACTTAAAGAATAAAGAAACCAATTCCTTAAGGATTAAGACTTGCTTCAATCAATCTCCAAAAGAACTTAAAGGTCAAGAGAAACCAATTCCTTAAGGAATAAGACTTGCTTTCAATCAATGGCTAAAGAACTTAAAGAACAAAGAGAAACCAATTCCTTAAGGATTAAGACTTGCTTCAATCAATCTCCAAAAAGAACTTAAAGGTCAAGAGAAACCAATTCCTTAAGGAATAAGACTTGCTTTCAATCAATGGCTAAAAGAACTTAAAGAAAGAGAAACCAATTCCTTAAGGATTAAGACTTGCTTCCAATCAATCTCCAAAAAGAACTTAAAGGTCAAGAGAAACCAATTCCTTAAGGAATAAGATTTGCTTTCAATCAATGGCTAAAAGAACTTAAAGAATAAAGAGAAACCAATTCCTTAAGGATTAAGACTCGCTTCCAATCCATCTCAAAAAGAACTTAAAGGTCAAAGAGAAACCAATTCCTTAAGGAATAAAACTTGCTTCCATTCAATGGCTAAAAAGAACTTAAAGAATAAGAAACCAATTCCTTAAGGATTAAGACTTGCTTTCAATCAATCTAAAAGAACTTAAAGGTCAAAGAGACCAATTCCTTAAGGAATAAGACTTGCTTCCAATCAATCTCCAAAAGAACTTAAAGTCAAAGAGAAACCAATTCCTTAAGGAATAAGACTTGCTTTCAATCAGTGGCAAAAGAACTTAAGGTCAAAGAGAAACCAATTCCTTAAGGATTAAGACTTGCTTCAATCAATCTCCAAAAGAACTTAAAGGTCAAGAGAAACCAATTCCTTAAGGAATAAGACTTGCTTTCAATCAATGGCTAAAAGAACTTAAAATCAAAGAAACCAATTCCTTAAGGATTAAGACTTGCTTCAATCAATCTCCAAAGAACTTAAAGGTCAAGAGAAACCTATTCCTTAAGGAATAAGACTTGCTTTCAATCAATGGCTAAGAGAACTTAAAGAATAAAGAGAAACCAATTCCTTAAGGATCAAGACTTGCTTCCAATCAATCTCCAAAAAGAACTTAAAGGTCAAGAGAAACCAATTCCTTAAGGAATAAGACTTGCTTTCAATCAATGGCTAAAAGAACTTAAAGAAAGAAGAAACCAATTCCTTAAGGATTAAGACTTGCTTCCAATCAATCTCCAAAAAAAGAACTTAAAGGTCAAGAGAAACCAATTCCTTAAGGAATAAGACTTGCTTTCAATCAATGGCTAAAAGAACTTAAAGAATAAAGCGAAACTAACTCATTAAGGATTAAGACTTGCTTCAATCAATCTCCAAAAGAACTTAAAGGTCAAGAGAAACCAATTCCTTAAGGAATAAGACTTGCTTTCAATCAATGGCTAAAGAACTTAAAGAATAAAGAAAACCAATTCCTTAAGGATTAAGACTTGCTTCAATCAATCTCCAAAAGAACTTAAGGTCAAGAGAAACCAATTCCTTAAGGAATAAGACTTGCTTTCAATCAATGGCTAAAAGAACTTAAAGAATAAAGAGAAACCAATTCCTTAATGATCAAGACTCGCTTCCAATCAATGTCCAAAAGAACTTAAAGGTCAAAGAGAAACCAATTCTTTAAGGAATAAGACTTGCTTTCAATCAATGGCTAAAAGAACTTAAAGAATAAAGAGAAACCAATTCCTTAAGGATTAAGTCTTGCTTCCAATCAATCTCCAAAAGAACTTAAAGGTCCAAGAGAAACCAATTCCTTAAGGAATAAGACTTGCTTTCAATCAATGGCCAAAAGAACTTAAAGAATAAAGAGAAACCAATTCCTTAAGAGATAAGACTTGCTTTCAATCAATGGCTAAAAGAACTTAAAGAATAAAGGGAAACCAATTCCCTAAGGATTAACACACGCTTTCAATCAATCTCCAAAAGAACTTAAAGGTCAAAGAGAAACCAATTCCTTAAGGAATAAGACTTGCTTTCAATCAATGGCTAAAGAACTTAAAGAATAAAGACAAACCAATTCCTTAAGGATTAAGACTTGCTTCAATCAATCTCCAAAGAACTTAAAGGTCAAGAGAAACCAATTCCTTAAGGAATAAGACTTGCTTTCAATCAATGGCTAAAAGAACTTAAGAATAAAGAGAAAACAATTCCTTATGGATTAAGACTTGCTTCCAATCAATCTCCAAAAGAACTTAAAGGTCAAAGAGAAACCAATTCCTTAAGGAATAAGACTTGCTTTCAATCAATGGCTAAAGAACTTAAAGAATAAGAGAAACCAATTCCTTATGGATTAAGACTTGCTTCAATCAATCTCCAAAAGAACTTAAAGGTCAAGAGAAACCAATTCCTTAAGGAATAAGACTTGCTTTCAATCAATGGCTAAAGAACTTAAAGAATAAAGAGAAACCAATTCCTTATGGATTAAGACTTGCTTCAATCAATCTCCAAAAGAACTTAAGGTCAAGAGAAACCAATTCCTTAAGGAATAAGACTTGCTTTCAATCAATGGCTAAAAGAACTTAAAGAATAAGAGAAACCAATTCCTTAAGGATTAAGACTTGCTTCAAATCAATCTCCAAAGAACTTAAAGGTCAAGAGAAACCAATTCCTTAAGGAATAAGACTTGCTTTCAATCAATGGCTAAAGAACTTAAAGAAGAAAGAGAAACCAATTCCTTATGGATTAAGACTTGCTTCCAATCAATCTCCAAAAGAACTTAAAGGTCAAAGAGAAACCAATTCCTTAAGGAATAAGACTTGCTTTCAATCAATGGCTAAAAGAACTTAATGAATAAGGTGAAACCAATTCCTTAAGGATTAAGACTTGCTTCAATCAATCTCCAAAAGAACTTAAAGGTCAAAGAAACCAATTCCATATAGAGTAAGACTTGCATTCAATCAATGGCCAAAAGAACTTAAAGAATAAGGAGAAACCAATTCCTTAAGGATTAAGGCTTACTTCTAATCAATCTCCAAAAGAACTTAAAGGTCAAACGAAAACCAATTCCTTAAGGAATAAGACTTGCTATCAATCAATGGCTAAAAGAAGCTAAAGAACAAAGAGAAAGCAATTCCTTATGGATTAAGACTTGCTTCTAATCAATCTCGAAAAGAACTTAAAGGTCAAAGAGAAACCAATTCCTTAAGGAATAAGACTTGCATACAATCAATGGCCAAAAGAACTTAAAGAATAAAGAGAAACCAATTCCTTAGGGATTAAGACTCGCTTCCAATCAATCTCCAAAAGAACTTAAAGGTCAAAGAGAAACCAATTCCTTAAGGAATAAGACTTGCTATCAATCAATCTCAAAAGAACTTAAAGAATCAAAGAAAACCAATTCCTTAAGGAATAAGACTTACTTTCAATCAGTGGTTAAAAGAACTTAAAGAATAAAGAGAAACCAATTCCTTAAGGATTAAGACTTGCTTCAATCAATCTCCAAAAGAACTTAAAGGTCAAGAGAAACCAATTCCTTAAGGAATAAGACTTGCTTTCAATCAATGGCTAAAAACACTTAAAGAATAAAGAGAAACCAATTCCTTAAGGATTAAGACTTCCTTCTAATCAATCTCGAAAAGAACTTAAAGGTGAAAGAGAAACCAATTCCTTAAGGAATAAGTCTTGCTTTCAATCAATAGCTTAAAGAACTTAAAGAATAAAGAGAAACCAATTCCTTAAGGATTAAGACTTGCTTCCAATCAATCTCCAAAAGAACTTAAAGGTCAAGAAACCAATTCCTTAAGGAATAAGACTTGCTTTCAATCAATGGCTAAAGAACTTAAGAATAAAGAGAAACCAATTCCTTATGGATTAAGACTTGCTTCCAATCAATCTCCAAAAA
This sequence comes from Pterocarpus santalinus, assembly GCA_031439595.1. Lineage (NCBI taxonomy): Eukaryota > Viridiplantae > Streptophyta > Magnoliopsida > Fabales > Fabaceae > Pterocarpus > Pterocarpus santalinus. Next base: position 10,378 of record JAVHNO010000190.1, on the reverse strand, counting down.
GAACTTAAGGTCAAAGAGAAACCAATTCCTTAAGGAATAAGACTTGCTTTCAATCAATGGCTAAAGAACTTAAAGAATAAAGAGAAACCAATTCCTTATGGATTAAGACTTGCTTCAATCAATCTCCAAAAGAACTTAAAGGTCAAAGAAACCAATTCCTTAAGGAATAAGACTTGCTTTCAATCAATGGCTAAAAGAACTTAAAGAATAAGAGAAACCAATTCCTTAAGGATTAAGACTTGCTTCCAATCAATCTCCAAAAAGAACTTAAAGGTCAAAGAGAAACCAATTCCTTAAGGAATAAGACTTGCTTTCAATCAATGGCTAAAAGAACTTAAAGAATAAGAGAAACCAATTCCTTATGGATTAAGACTTGCTTCAATCAATCTCCAAAGAACTTAAAGGTCAAGAGAAACCAATTCCTTAAGGAATAAGACTTGCTTTCAATCAATGGCTAAAAAGAACTTAAAGAACAAAGAAACCAATTCCTTATGGAATAAGACTTGCTTCAATCAATCTAAAAGAACTTAAGAATCAAGAGAAACCAATTCCTTAAGGATTAAGACTTGCTTCAATCAATCTCCAAAAGAACTTAAAGGTCAAAGAGAAACCAATTCCTTAAGGAATAAGACTTGCTTTCAATCAATGGCTAAAGAACTTAAAGAATAAAGAAAACCAATTCCTTAAGGATTAAGACTTGCTTCCAATCAATCTCCAAAAGAACTTAAAGGTCAAGAGAAACCAATTCCTTAAGGAATAAGACTTGCTTTCAATCAATGGCTAAAGAACTTAAAGAATAAAGAAACCAATTCCTTAAGGATTAAGACTTGCTTCAATCAATCTCCAAAGAACTTAAAGGTCAAGAGAAACCAATTCCTTAAGGAATAAGACTTGCTTTCAATCAATGGCTAAAAAGAACTTAAGAATAAAGAGAAACCAATTCCTTATGGATTAAGACTTGCTTCCAATCAATCTCCAAAAGAACTTAAGGTCAAGAGAAACCAATTCCTTAAGGAATAAGACTTGCTTTCAATCAATGGCTAAAAGAACTTAAAGAATAAAGAAACCAATTCCTTATGGATTAAGACTTGCTTCAATCAATCTCCAAAAGAACTTAAGGGTCAAGAGAAACCAATTCCTTAAGGAATAAGACTTTGCTTTCAATCAATGGCTAAAAGAACTTAAAGAATAAAGAAACCAATTCCTTATGGATTAAGACTTGCTTCAATCAATCTCCAAAAAGAACTTAAGGTCAAAGAAACCAATTCCTTAAGGAATAAGACTTGCTTTCAATCAATGGCTAAAAGAACTTAAAGAACAAAGAGAAACCAATTCCTATGGATTAAGACTTGCTTCAATCAATCTCCAAAAGAACTTAAAGGTCAAGAGAAACCAATTCCTTAAGGAATAAGACTTGCTTTCAATCAATGGCTAAAGAACTTAAAGAATAAAGAGAAACCAATTCCTTATGGATTAAGACTTGCTTCAATCAATCTCAAAAGAACTTGAAGGTCAAAAGAAGAAACCAATTCCTTAAGGAATAAGACTTGCTTTCAATCAATGGCTAAAAGAACTTAAAGAATAAAGAAACCAATTCCTTATGGATTAAGACTTGCTTCAATCAATCTCCAAAAGAACTTAAGGTCAAAGAAACCAATTCCTTAAGGAATAAGACTTGCTTTCAATCAATGGCTAAAAGAACTTAAAGAATAAAGAAACCAATTCCTTAAGGATTAAGACTTGCTTCAATCAATCTCCAAAGAACTTAAAGGTCAAGAGAAACCAATTCCTTAAGGAATAAGACTTGCTTTCAATCAATGGCTAAAAGAACTTAAGAATTAGAAACCAATTCCTTATGGATTAAGACTTGCTTCCAATCAATCTCCAAAAGAACTTAAAGGTCAAAGAGAAATCAATTCCTTAAGGAATAAGACTTGCTTTCAATCAATGGCTAAAAGAACTTAAAGAATAAGGGGAAACCAATTCCTTAAGGGCTAAGACTTGCTTCAATCAATCTCCAAAAGAACTTAAAGGTCAAGAAAACCAATTCCTTAAGGAATAAGTCTTGCATTCAATCGATGGCTAAAGGAACTTAAAGAACAATGAGAATCCAATTCCTTATGGATTAAGACTTGCATCCAATCAATCTCCAAAGAACTTAAAGGTCAAGAGAAACCAATTCCTTAAGGAATAAGACTTGCTTTCAATCAATGGCTAAAAAGAACTTAAAGAATAAGAGAAACCAATTCCTTAAGGATTAAGACTTGCTTCAATCAATCTCCAAAAGAACTTAAAGGTCAAAGAAAACCAATTCCTTAAGGAATAAGACTTGCTTTCAATCAATGGCTAAAGAACTTAAGAAAGAGAAACCAATTCCTTAAGGATTAAGACTTGCTTCAATCAATCTCCAAAAGAACTTAAAGGTCAAGAGAAACCAATTCCTTAAGGAATAAGACTTGCTTTCAATCAATGGCTAAAGAACTTAAGAATAAAGAAAACCAATTCCTTAAGGATTAAGACTTGCTTCAATCAATCTCCAAAGAACTTAAGGTCAAGAGAAACCAATTCCTTAAGGAATAAGACTTGCTTTCAATCAATGGCTAAAAGAACTTAAAGAATAAAGAGAAACCAATTCCTTAAGGATTAAGACTTGCTTCCAATCAATCTCCAAAAGAACTTAAAGGTCAAAGAGAAACCAATTCCTTAAGGAATAAGACTTGCTTTCAATCAATGGCTAAAAGAACTTAAGAATAAAGAGAAACCAATTCCTTAAGGATTAAGACTGCTTCAATCAATCTCCAAAAAGAACTTAAAGGTCAAGAGAAACCAATTCCTTAAGGAATAAGACTTGCTTTCAATCAATGGCTAAAGAACTTAAAGAATAAAGAAACCAATTCCTTATGGATTAAGACTTGCTTCAATCAATCTCCAAAAAGAACTTAAAGGTCAAAGAGAAACCAATTCCTTAAGGAATAAGACTTGCTTTCAATCAATGGCTAAAAGAACTTAAAGAACAAGAGAAACCAATTCCTTAAGGATTAAGACTTGCTTCAATCAATCTCCAAAAGAACTTAAAGGTCAAGAGAAACCAATTCCTTAAAGAAGAAGACTTGCTTTCAATCAATGGCTAAAAGAACTTAAAGAATAAAGAGAAACCAATTCCTTAAGGATTAAGACTTGCTTCAATCAATCTCCAAAAAGAACTTAAAGGTCAAGAGAAACCAATTCCTTAAGGAATAAGACTTGCTTTCAATCAATGGCTAAAGAACTTAAAGAATAAAGAGAAACCAATTCCTTAAGGATTAAGACTTGCTTCAATCAATCTCCAAAAGAACTTAAAGGTCAAGAGAAACCAATTCCTTAAGGAATAAGACTTGCTTTCAATCAATGGCTAAAAGAACTTAAAGAATAAAGAGAAACCAATTCCTTAAGGATTAAGACTTGCTTCAATCAATCTCCAAAAAGAACTTAAAGGTCAAGAGAAACCAATTCCTTAAGGAATAAGACTTGCTTTCAATCAATGGCTAAAGAACTTAAGAATAAGAGAAACCAATTCCTTATGGATTAAGACTTGCTTCCAATCAATCTCCAAAAGAACTTAAAGGTCAAGAGAAACCAATTCCTTAAGGAATAAGACTTGCTTTCAATCAATGGCTAAAGAACTTAAGAATAAAGAAACCAATTCCTTATGGATTAAGACTTGCTTCCAATCAATCAAAAAGAACTTAAAGGTCAAAGAGAAACCAATTCCTTAAGGAATAAGACTTGCTTTCAATCAATGGCTAAAGAACTTAAGAACAAAGAGAAACCAATTCCTTAAGGATTAAGACTTGCTTCAATCAATCTCCAAAAGAACTTAAAGGTCAAAACGAAACCAATTCCTTAAGGAATAAGACTTGCATTCAATCAATGGCTAAAAGAACTTAAGGAATAAAGAGAAACCAATTCCTTAAGGATTAAGACTTGCTTCAATCAATCTCCAAAAGAACTTAAAGGTCAAGAGAAACCAATTCCTTAAGGAATAAGACTTGCTTTCAATCAATGGCTAAAGAACTTAAAGAATAAAGAAAACCAATTCCTTAAGGATTAAGACTCGCTTCCAATCAATCTCCAAAAGAACTTAAAGGTCAAAGAGAAACCAATTCCTTAAGGAACAAGACTTGCTTACAGTCAATGGCAAAAAGAACTTAAAGAACAAGGAGAAACCAATTCCTTCTGGATTTAGACTTTGCTTCAATCAATCTCCAAAAGAACTTAAGGTCAAGAGAAACCAATTCCTTAAGGAATAAGACTTGCTTTCAATCAATGGCCAAAAAAGAACTTAAAGATCAAAGAGAAACCAAATCCAACAGGAATAAAACTTGCTTTCAATCAATGGCTAAAAGAACTTAGGAATAAAGAGAAACCAATTCCTTAAGGATAAAGACTCGCTTCCAATCAACCTCCAAAGGAACTTAAAGGTCAAAGAGAAACCAATTCCTTAAGCAATAAGACTTGCATTCAATCAATGGCTAAAAGAACTTAAGGAATAAAGAGAAACCAATTCCTTAAGGATTAAGACTCCGTTCCAATCAATCTCCAAAGAACTTAAAGGTCAAGAAAACCAATTCCTTATGGAATAAGACTTGCTTTCAATCAATCTCCAAAAGAACTTAAAGGTCAAGAGAAACCAATTCCTTAAGGAATAAGACTTGCTTTCAATCAATGGCTAAAAGAACTTAAATAAGAGAAACCAATTCCTTAAGGATTAAGACTTGCTTCAATCAATCTCCAAAGAACTTAAAGGTCAAAGAAACCAATTCCTTAAGGAATAAGACTTTGCTTTCAATCAATGGCTAAAAGAACTTAAGAATCAAAGAGAAACCAATTCCTTAAGGATTAAGACTTGCTTCAATCAATCTCCAAAAGAACTTAAAGAACTTAAAGAAAGAAACCAATTCCTTAAGGAATAAGACTTGCTTTCAATCAATGGCTAAAAGAACTTAAAGAACAAAGAGAAACCAATTCCTTAAGGATTAAGACTTGCTTCCAATCAATCTCAAAAGCACTTAAAGGTCAAAGTTAACCAATTCTTTAAGGAATAAGTCTTGCTTTCAATCAATGGCTAAAAGTACTTAAAGAATAAAGAGAAACCAATTCCTTAAGGATTAAAACTTGCTTCCAATCAATCACCAAAAGAACTTAAAGGTCAAAGAAACCAATTCCTTAAGGAAAAAGACTTGCTTTCAATCAATGGCTAAAAAGAACTTAAAGAATAAAGAGAAACCAATTCCTTAAGGATTAAGACTTGCTTCAATCAATCTAAAAGAACTTAAGGTCAAGAGAAACCAATTCCTTAAGGAATAAGACTTGCTTTCAATCAATGGCTAAAGAACTTAAAGTCAAAGAGAAACCAATTCCTTCAGGAATAAGACTTGCTTTCAATCAATGCCTAAAAGAACTTAAAGAATAAAGAGAAACCAATTCCTTAAGGATTAAGACTCACTTCCAATCAACCTCCAAAAAAGAACTTAAAGGTCAAGAGAAACCAATTCCTTAAGGAATAAGACTTGCTTTCAATCAATGGCTAAAGAACTTAAAGAATAAAGAGAAACCAATTCCTTAAGGATTAAGACTTGCTTCAATCAATCTCCAAAAGAACTTAAGGTCAAGAGAAACCAATTTCTTTAAGGAATAAGGCTTGCTTTCAATCAATGGCCAAAAGAACTTAAAGAATAAAGAGAAACCAATTCCTTAAGGATTAAGACTTGATTCAATCAATCTCCAAAAGAACTTAAAGGTCAAAGAAAACCAATTCCTTAGGAATAAGACTTGCTTTCAATCAATGGCTAAAAGAACTTAAAGAATAAAGAAACCAATTCCTTATGGATTAAGACTTGCTTCCAATCAATCTCCAAAAGAACTTAAAGGTCAAGAGAAACCAATTCCTTAAGGAATAAGACTTGCTTTCAATCAATGGCTAAAAAGAACTTAAAGAATAAAGAAAACCAATTCCTTATGGATTAAGACTTGCTTCAATCAATCTCCAAAGAACTTAAAGGTCAAGAGAAAACCAATTCCTTAAGGAATAAGACTTGCTTTCAATCAATGGCTAAAGCTAGAGAACTTAAAGAATAAAGAGAAACCAATTCCTTATGGATTAATACTTGCTTCCAATCAATCTCCAAAAGAACTTAAAGGTCAAGAAAAACCAATTCCATATAGAATAAGATTTGCGTTCAATCAGTGGCTAAAAGAACTTAAAGAATAAAAGAAACCAATTCCTTAAGAATTAAGACTTACTTCCAATCAATCTCCAAAAGAACTTAAGCAACAAGGAGAAACCAATTCCTTATGGAATCAGACTTGCTATCAATCAATGGCTAAAAGAACTTAAAGAATAAAGAGAAACCAATTCCTTAAGGATTACGACTTGCTTCCAATCAATCTCCAAAGAACTTGAGGTAAGAGAAACCAATTCCTTACGGAATCAGACTTGCATTCAATCAATGGCTAAAAGAACTTAAAGGATAAAGAGAAACCAATTCCTTAAGGATTACGACTTGCTTCCAATCAATCTCCAAAAGAACTTAAAGGTCAAAGAGAAACCAATTCCTTAAGGAATAAGACTTGCTTTCAATCAATGGCTAAAGAACTTAAAGGTCAAAGACAAACCAATTCCTTAAGGATTAAGACTTGCTTCCAATCAATCTCCAAAAGAACTTAAAGGTCAAAGAGAAACCATTTCCTTAAGGAATAAGACTTGCTTTCAATCAATGGCTAAAAGAACTTAAAGAATAAAGAGAAACCAATTCCTTAAGGATTAAGACTTGCTTCCAATCAATCTCCAAAAGAACTTGAAGGCCAAAGAGAAACCAATTCCTTAGGAATAAGACTTGCATTCAGTCAATGGCTAAAATAACTCAAAGAACAAAGAGACACAAATTCCTTATGGATTAAGACTTCCTTCCAATCAATCTCCAAAAGAACTTAAAGGCCAAAGAGAAACCAATTCCTTATCTGAAGAATAAGACTTGCTTTCATTCAATGGCAAAAAGAACTTAAAGAATAAAGGGAAACCAATTCCTTAAGGATTAAGAATTGCTTCCAATCAATCTCCGAAAGAACTTAAAGGTCAAAGGGAAACCAATTCCATCAGGAACAAGACTTGCTTTCAATCAATGGCTAAAAGAACTTAAAGAATAAAGAGAAACCAATTCCTTAAGAATTAAGACTCGCTTCCAATCAATCTCCAAAAAGAACTTAAAGGTCAAGAGAAACCAATTCCTTAAGGAATAAGACTTGCTTTCAATCAATGGCTAAAAGAACATAAAGAATAAGAGAAACCAATTCCTTATGGATTAAGACTTGCTTCAATCAATCTCAAAAAGAACTTAAGGTCAAAGAAACCAATTCCTTAAGGAATAAGACTTGCTTTCAATCAATGGCCAAAAGAACTTAAAGAACAAAGAGAAACCAATTCCTTATGGATTAAGACTTACTTCCAATCAATCTCCAAAGAACTTAAAGGTCAAAGAGAAACCAATTCTTTCAGGAATAAGACTTGCTTTCAATCAATGGCTAAAAGAACTTAAAAAACAAAGAGAAACCAATTCCTTATGAATTAAGACATGCTTCAATCAATCTCCAAAGAACTTAAAGGTCAAGAGAAACCAATTCCTTATGGAATAAGACTTGCTTTCAATCAATGGCCCTAAAAAGAACTTAAAGAACAAAGAGAAACCAATTCCTTATGGATTAAGACTTTGCTTCAATCAATCTCCAAAAGAACTTAAAGGTCAAGAGAGAAACCAATTCCTTAAGGAATAAGACTTGCTTTCAATCAATAGCTAAAGAACTTAAAGAATAAAGAAAACCAATTCCTTAAGGATTAAGACTTGCTTTCAATCAATGGCTAAAAAGAACTTAAAGAATCAAAGAGAAACCAATTCCTTAAGGATTAAGACTTGCTTCCAATCAATCTCCAAAGAACTTGAAGGTCAAGAGAAACCAATTCCTTAAGGAATAAGACTTGCTTTCAATCAATGGCTAAAAGAACTTAAAGAATAAGAAACCAATTCCTTAAGGTTAAGACTTGCATTCAATCAATCACCAAAAGAGCTTAAAGGTCAAAGAGAAACCAATTCCTTAAGGAATAAGACTTGCTTTCAATCAATGGCTAAAAGAACTTAAAGAATAAAGAAACCAATTCCTTAAGGATTAAGACTTGCTTCCAATCAATCTCCAAAAGAACTTAAAGGTTGAAACCAAATCCTTAAGGAATAAGACTTGCTTTCAATCAGTGGCCAAAAGAACTTAAAGACCAAAGAGAAACCAATTCCTTATGGATTAAGACTTGCTTTCAATCAATCTCCAAAAAAGAACTTAAGGTCAAGAGAAACCAATTCCTTAAGGAATAAGACTTGCTTTCAATCAATGGCTAAAAGAACTTAAAGAATAAAGAGAAACCAATTCCTTAAGGATTAGACTTGCTTCCAATCAATCTCCAAAAGAACTTAAGGTCAAGAGAAACCAATTCCTTAGGAATAAGACTTGCTTTCAATCAATGGCTAAAAGAACTTAAGAACAAGAGAAACCAATTCCTTAAGGATTAAGACTTGCTTCAATCAATCTCCAAAAAGAACTTAAGGTCAAAGAGAAACCAATTCCTTAGAATAAGACTTGCTTTGATCAATGGCCAAAAAGAACTTAAAGAACAAGGAGAAACCAATTCCTTATGGAATTAAGACTTGCTTTCAATCAATGGCTAAAAAGAACTTAAAGAAGCAAGAGAAACCAATTCCTTATGGATTAAGACTTGCTTCAATCAATCTCCAAAGAACTTAAAGGTCAAGAAAACCAATTCCATAAGGAATAAGACTTGCTTTCAATCAATGGCTAAAAGAACTTAAAGAACAAGAGAAACCAGTTCCTTAGGATTAAGACTTGCTTCAATCAATCTCCAAAAGAACTTAAAGAGTCAAGAAACCAATTCCTTAAGAAATAAGACTTGCTTTCAATCAATGGCTAAAAGGAACTTAAAGAACAAGAAACAAATTCCTTAAGGATTAAGACTTGCTTCCAATCAATCTCCAAAAGAACTTAAAGGTCAAGAGAAACCAATTCCTTAAGGAATAAGACTTGCTTTCAATCAATGGCTAAAGAACTTAAAGAATAAAGAGAAACCAATTCCTTATGGATTAAGACTTGCTTCAATCAATCTCCAAAAGAACTTAAAAGTCAAGAGAAATCAATTCCTTAAGGAATAAGACTTGCTTTCAATCAATGGCTAAAGAACTTAAAGAACAAAGAGAAACCAATTCCTGTAAGGATTAAGACTTGCTTCCAATCAATCTCCAAAGAACTTAAAGGTCAAGAAGAAACCAATTCCTTAAGGAATAAGACTTGCTTTCAATCAATGGCTAAAAAGAACTTAAAGAATAAAGAGAAACCAATTCCTTAAGGATTAAGACTTGCTTCCAATCAATCTCCAAAAGAACTTAAAGGTCAAGAAAACCAATTCCTTAAGGAATCAGACTTGCTTTCAATCAACGGCTAAAAGAACTTAAAGAACAAAGAGAAACCAATTCCTTATGGATTTAGACTTGCTTCAATCAATCTCGAAAAGAACTTAAAGGTCAAGCAGAAACCAATTCCTTATGCAATAAGACTTGCTTTCAATCAATCGCCAAAAGAACTTAAAGAATAAAGCGGAACCAATTTCTTAATGATTAAGACTTGCTTCCAATCAATCTCCAAAAGAACTTAAAGTTCAAAGAGAAACCAATTCTTTAAGGAATAAGACTTGCTTTCAATCAATAGCTAAAGAACTTAAGAATCAAGAGAAACCAATTCCTTCAGGATTAAGACTTGCTTCCAATCAATCTCCAAAAGAACTTAAGGTCAAAGAAACCAATTCCTTAAGGAATAAGACTTGCTTTCAATCATTGGCTAAAAAGAGAACTTAAAAGAATCAAGAGAGAAACCAATTCCTTATGGATTAAGACTTGCTTCCAATCAACGGCTCCCAAAAGAACTTAGAAAGGTCAATGAGAAACCAATTCCTTAGGAATAAAAGACTTGCTTCAATCAATGGCCAAAAAGAACTTAAAAGACTTAATCAAAGAACAAACCAATTCATTTAGGATTAAGATTTGCTTTCAATCAATCTCCAAAAATGAACTTAAAGGTCAATAAGAGAAACCAATTCCTTAAGGATTAAGACTGTTTGCTTTCAATCAATCTCCAAAAAGAACTTAAAGGTCAATTAGAGAAACCAATTCCTTAAGGAATAAGACTTGCTTTCAATCAATGGCCAAAAGAACTTAAAGAACAAAGAGAACCCAATTCCTTATGGATTAAGACTTACTTCCAATCAATCTCCAAAAGAACTTAAAGG
>JAVHNO010000019.1:0-20000 GCA_031439595.1 Pterocarpus santalinus | reverse complement strand
AACCAATTCCTTAAGGATTAAGACTAGCTTTCAATCATTCCATTTATGCCATTAAAAGAGAAAGAGAATCCAATTCCTTAAGCATTAAGACTAGCTTCCAATCAAAGGAAGAAAGCCATTAAAGAAGAAATGGAAACCAATTCCTTAAGGATTAAGACTAGCTTTCAATCATTCCATTTAAGCCATTAAAAGAGAAAGAGAATACCTGGTCCCTTAAGCATTAAGACTAGCTTCCAATCAAAGGAAGAAAGCCATTAAAGTAGAAATGGAAACCAATTCATTACGGATTATGACTAGCTTTCAATCTGTTCCATTTAAGCCATTAAAAGAAGAGAAATACAATTCCTTAAACATTAAGACTAACTTCCAATCAAAGGAAGAAAATAATGGTAAAGAAGAAATGAAACCAGTTCCTTAATGATTAAGACTAGCTTTCAATCATTCCATTTAAGCCGTTAAAAGAAAAGAATCAAATTCGCACATAGTTCAAAATGCATTTCAATCCCCATTCCATGACCAATAACCTTCTGAAATAGATCAGATTCGCCCAGCATTAAGGCTAGCTTCCATTCAAAGGAAGAAAGCCATTAAAGAAGAAATGGAAATCAATTCCTTATGGATTAAAACTAGCTTTCCAATCATTCTGTTTATCTTATTAAAGCGAAGAAAATCTGCAATTTGTAAACATTAGAGAACTGGCACAATCAAAGGAAGAAAGCCATTAAAGAAGAAATGAAACCAGTGCCTAAAGGATTAGGCTTAGCTTTCGATAAATTAAAATTAAGCGAATTAAAAGAAAGAGAATACAATTCGCCCAAGCATTAAGACTAACTTTAATCAAAAGGAAGAAAGCCATTAAGGAAGAAATGGAAACCAATTCATTAAGGATTGAGACTAGCTTTCAATCATTCCATTAAAAACCATTAAAGAGAAAGAATCAATTCTTATGGATGAAGACTAAGCTTTCAATAATTCCACAAGCCAATAAGACTAGAAATAGAATCCAATTCCTTAAACGTTAAGACTAACTTCCTTGAAAGGAAGAAAGCCATTAAAGAAGAAATGAAACCAAATTCCTTAAGGATTAAAGACTAGCTTTCAATCATTCCATTTATGCCATTAAAGAAAGAAGAATCAATTCATTAAGCATTAAGACTAGCTTCCAATCAAAGGAAGGAAGCGTAAAAAGAAGAAATGAAACCAATTCCTCGAGGATTAAGGCGGCTTTCAATCATTCCATTTAAGCGTAAAAGATAAAGAGAATACAATTCCTTAAGCATTAAGACTAGCTTCCAATCAAAGGAAAAGAAAGCCATTCAAAGAAGAAATGAAACCAATTCCTTAAGGATTAAGACTAACTTTCAAATCAATATGTTTCAGCCCATTAAAGAGAAAGAGAATCCAATTCCTTCAGCATATTAAGACCCAGCTTCCAATCAAAGGAAGAAAGCCATTAAAGAATAAATGAAACCAATTCATGAAGGATTGAGACTAGCTTTCAATCTAATTCCATTTAAGCAATTAAAGAAAAAGAGAATACAATTCCTTAAGCATTAAGACTAGCTTCCAACCAAAGGAAGAAAGCCATAAAAGAAGAAATGAAACCAAATCCTTAAGGATTAAGACTAGCTTTCAATCATTCCATTTCAGCCATTAAAAAGAAAGAGAATCCACTTCCTTAAGCATTATGAATGACTTCCAATCAAAGGAAGAAAGTCATTCAAGAAGAAATGAAACCAATTCTTTAAGGATTAAGACAACAACTTTCAATCATTCCATTTAAGCCAAATTCTAGAAAGAGACCCAATTCCTTAAGCATTAAGACTAACTTCCAATCAAAGGAAGAAAGCCATGAAAGAAGAAATGAAACCAATTCCTTGAGGATTAAGACTAGCTTTCAATCATTCAATTTAGAAAATTAAAGAAAAAGAATCAATTCATATGGATTAAGACAGCTTTCAATCATTCACCCAAACCAATAAGACTAAGAAATAGAATCCAATTCCTTGGCATTAAGACTGGCTTCGCGGAGGAAGAAAGTCGAAGAAGAAATGAAACCAATTCGCTTAAAGATTAAGACTAGCTTTCAATGTTCCATTTATGCCATTAAAGAAGAGAAATCCAATTCCTTAAGCATTAAATAGCTAGTAAAGGAAGAAGCCATTGAAGAAATGGAAATCCAATTCTTTGAGATTAAGACTAGCTTAGAATCATTCCATTTAAGCCATTAAAAGAGAAAGAGAATACAATTCCTTAAGCATTAGGACTATTTCCAATCAAAGGAAGAAAGCCATTAAAGAATAAATGAAACCAATTCATACAGGATTAAGACTAGCTTTCAATCATTCCATTTAAACCATTAAAAGAAAGAGAATACAATTCCTTAAAAGCATTAAGACTAGCTTCCAATCAAAGGAAGAAAGCCATTAAAGAAGAAGTGAAACCAATTCCTTAAGGATTAAAACTAGCTTTTCAATCATTCCATCTAAGCCCGTAAAGAGAAAGAAATACAAATTCCTTCAACATTAAGACTAGCTTCCAATCAAAGTAAGAAGGCGTTAAAGAAGAAATGAAACCAATTCATTAAGGAATTAAGACTTGCTTTCCAGAAATCCTTCACCAAAATTTTAAAACTATTAAAGAAGAAAGGCAATTCCTTATGGATTAAGACTAACTTTCAATCATTCCCACTTTGAGCCAATAAAAAGAAATGAGAATCCAATTCCTTAAGCGTGGACTAGCTTCCATTCAAAAGGAAGAAAGCCATTAAAGAAGAAATGAAACCAATTCCTTAAGGATTAAGACTAGCTTTCAATCATTAAAGTTTATGCCATTAAAAGAAAGAGAATCCAATTCATTAAGCATTAAGAATAGCTTCCAATCAAAGGAAGAGAAAGCCATTAAAGAAGAAATGAAACTGATTCCTTTAAAGGATTTAAAGTTGGCTTTTCAATCATTCCATTTAAGCCACTAAAGGAAAGAGATCCAATTCCTCAACCATGAAGACTAGCTACCAAGTAAAGGAAAGAAAGTATTAAAGAAGAAATGAAACCAATTCCTTAAGGATTAGGACTAACTTTCAATCCATTCCATTTAAGCCATTAAAAGAGAAAAGAGAGTCCAATTCATCAAACATTACAGATAAGCTTCCCTTCAAAGGAAGAAAGCCATTAAAGAAGAAATACTGAAATAATTACTTAAGGATTAGTTACTAGCTTTCAAATCATTCCACGTTTACCAAAACCCACATTAAAGAAGAGAATCAATTCCTTATGGATTATTCTTTAATCCCATTCACCCAAGCCAATATGACGAGAAATAAAATCCAACTCCTTAAGCATTAAGACCAGCTTCCAATCAAAGGAAGAAAGCCATTAAAGAAGAAATGGAAACCAATTCCTTAAGCGTCTAAGACTAGCTTTCAATCATTAAGATTTATGCCATTAAAGATAAATAGAATCCAATTCCTTAAGCATTAAGACTAGCTTCCAATCAAAGGAAGAAAGCGTAAAAGAAGAAATCAGAAACCAATTCCTTAAGGATTGAAGGCGAGCTTTCAATCATTCCATTTAAGCCATTAAAGATAAAGAAGAATCAATTCCTTAAGCACTATAAAGCCAGCTTCCAATCAAAGGAAGAAAGCAATTAAAGAAGAAATGAAACCAATTCCTTAGAGATTAAGACTAGCGCTCTCAAATAATTCCATTCAATAGATTAAAGAGAAGAGGATTCCATTACTTCTGCATTAAGACTAGCTTCCAATCAAAGGAAGTAATAACTAAAGAAGAAGTGAAACCAATTCAGCAAGGATTAAGACTAGCTTTCAATCATTCCATTTAAATATTAAAGAAAAGAGAATCCAATTCTTTATGGATTAAGACAGCTTTTCAATCATTCCACTTGATAATAAAAATAAAATCAATTTCATAAGCATTAAGACTAGCTTCCATTCAAAGGAAGAAAGCCATTAAAGAAGAAGTGGAGAATCAATTCATTAAGGATTAAGACACGAGCTTTCAATCATTCCATTTAAGCCATTAAAGAGAAAGAGAATCTAATTCATTAAGCATTAAGACTAGTTTCCAATCAAAGGAAGAAAAGCCATTAAAGAGAAGAAATGAAACCAATTCCTTAAGGATTAAGACTACGGCTTTCCAATCATTCCATTTAGAAAGCCACTAAAGAGAAGAGAATCAATTCCTCGAAGCATGTAATTTACTAGCCTTCCAATCATAGGAAGAAAGCCATTAAAGAAGAAATGGAAACCAATTGTAAGGATTAAAGACTAGCTTTAATCATTCCATTTATGCCATTAAAGAAAGAGAATCAATTCCTTACCAGCATTAAGACTAGCTTTTCCAATCAAAGGAAGAAAGCCATTAAAGAAAGAAATGAAACCAATTCTTTAAGGATTAAAGGACTAGCTTTCAATCATTCCATTTAAGCCATTAAAAGAGAAAGAGAATACAATTCCTTAAGCATTAAGACCCAGCTTCAATCAAAGGAAGAAAAGCCATTAAAGAATAAATGAAACCAATTCCATGTGGATCTGTAAGACTAGCTTTCAATCATTCCATTTAAGCCATTACAAAGAGAAGAGAATACAATTCCCTTAAGCATTAAGACTAGCTTCCAATCAAAGGAAGAAAAGCCATTAAAGAAGAAATGAAACCAATTCCTTGGGATTAAGACCCCAGCTTTCAATCATTCCATTTAAACCATTAAAGAAGAAGAATCCAATTCCTTAAGCATTAAGACTAAGAACTTCCAATCCAAAGGAAAGAAAGCCATTGAAAGAAAAGAAATGAATCTTAATTCCTTAAGGATTAAGACTAGCTTATCAATCATTCCATTCCAAGCCATTAAAAGAAAGGGAAATCCAATTCCTTACATGGGATTAAGACTAGCTTCCAATCAGTCCCCATTTAAGCCATTAAAGAAAGAAAAGAGAAACAATTCCTTAAGCATTAAGACTAGAACTTCCAATCAAAGGATTTTAAATGCCATTAAAGAAGAAATGGAGAACCAATTCCTTAAGGATTAAGACTAGCTTTCAATCATTCCACTTTGAAGCCATTACAAAGAAAGTAGAATCAATTGCCTTAAGCATTAAGACTACCTTCCAATCTCAAAGGAAGAAAGCCATTAAAGAAGAAATGGAAACCAGATTCCTTAGGATTAAGACTAGCTTTCAATCTAATTCCATTTAAGCCAAATTAAAAGAGAAGAGAATCCAATTCCTTATGGATGAAGATGACCTGTAATATTACTTTGAAGCCAATAAGACTAGAAATAGAATCCAATTCGCCAAGCATTAAGACTAGCTTCCAATCAAAGGAAGAAAGCCATTAAAGAAGAAATGAAACCAATTCCTTACAATGGAGTTAAGACTAGCTTTCAATCCCATTCCATTTAAGCTATTAAGAAGAGAAGAGAATCCAATTCCTTAGCATTAAGAGACTGAAGCTTCCAATCAAAGGAAAGCCATTAAAGAAGAAATGTAAGCCAATTGCCTTAAGGATTAAGACTAGCTTTCAAATCATTCCATTTATGCCATTAAAGAGAAAAGAGGAATCAATTCCATAAGCGTTAAGACTAGCTTTAATCAAAGGAAGTAAGCCATTAAGAAAGAAATGAAAATCCAATTCCTTAAGGATTAAGACCAGTTTTCAATCGTTGCATGTTAGCAGCCATTAAAGGACTAAGTAGAATCCAATTCCTTAAGCATTATTAAGACTAGCTTCCATCTTCAAAGGAAGAAAGCCATTAAAGAAAGAATGATGGAAACCAATTCCTTAAGGATTAAGACTAGCTTTCAATCATTCCATTTAAGCCCAATTTAAAGAGAAGAGAATCCAATTCAGCAAGCATTAAGACTAGCTTCCAATCAAAGGAAGAAAGCCATTAAAGAAGAAATGAAACCAATTCCTTACAGGATTAAGGACTAGCTTTCCAATCATTCCATTTAAACTATTAAAAGAGAAAGAAGATCAATTCCTTAAGCATTAAAAGATGCTAGCTTCCAATCAAAGGAAAGCCATTAAAGCCGTGAAGAAATGTAAACCAATTCCTTAAGAGTTAAGACTTAGCTTTCCAATACATTCCATTTCAACGCCATTAAAAGAGAAAGAGAATCCAGTTCCATACAGCATTAAGACTAGCTTCCAATCAAAGGAAGAAAGTATTCAAAGAAGAAATGAAACCAATTCTTTATGGATTAAGAACTAGTTTTCAATCCATTCCATTTAGAAGCCATCAAAAAGAAAAGTAGAAATCCAATTCCTTAAGCATGTTAAGACTACATCTTTCCCGATCAAAGGAAGAAAATGGTAAAAATGGGAAAACAGGCTCAGCAGATTAAATTTAAGCTTTCAATCATTCAATTTAAGCCATTAAAAGAAGAAATGAATCCAATTTCCTTGAGGATTAAGACTAGCTTTCCAATCATTCCATTTAGTACATTAATAAGAGAAAGAGAATCCAATTCCTTAAGCATTAAGACTAGCTTCCAATCAAAGGAAGAAAGCCATTGAAGAAGAAATGAGAATAAAACCACATTGCTTAGGAGATTAAGGAACTAGCTTTCAATCAGAGCTTCATTTATGCCCTTAAAAGCAAGAAGAGAATCCAATTGGTGGCATTTAGACTAACTTTCGTCAAAGGAAGGAAAGCCATTAAAGAAGAAGTGAAACAAATTGCCTTAAGGATTAAGGCGGCTTTCAATCATTCAATTTAAGCCATTATTAGAAAGAAAATCTAATTAGTTAAGCATTAAGACTAATTTCCAATCAAAGGAAAGCCATTAAAGAAGAATGGAAACCAATTCCTTAAGGGATTAAGACTAAGCTTTCAATCATTCCATTTAAGCCATTAAAGAGAAAGAGAATACAATTCCTTAAGCATTAAGACAAACTTCCAATCAAAGGAAAGAAAGCCATTAAAGAAAGAAAATGGAAACCAATTCCTTAATGATTAAGACTAAGCTTTCAATCATTCCATCAAGGAAAGCCATTAAAAGAAATGAAAAATCAATTCCTTAAGGATTAAGACCCTAGCTTTCCAATCATTAGATTTAAGTAATTAAAAGAAAGAGAATCAGGAATTCCGTAAGCATTAAGACTAGCTTCCAATCAAGGAAGAAAAGCCATTAAAGAAAGAAAATGATAAGATCCAATTCCTTTAGGATTAAGACTAGCTTTCAATCATTCTATTTAACCCATTAAAGCGAAGAGAATGCAATTCATAGCCAGTGTTTGCTAAGACTAGCTTTAAATCAAAGGAAGAAAGCCATTAAAGAAAGAGAAATGAAACCAATTTCATAACGAGAATTAAAGACCTAGCTTTCAAATCATTCCATTTAAGCCATTAAAGAGAAAGAGAAGTACAATTCCTTAAGCAGTTTAAGACTAGCTTCCAATCAAAGGAAAGATATAGCCATTAAAAGAAGAAATAGAAACCAATTATTAAGGATTAAGAACTAGCTTTCCAATCTATTCCATTTAGCCATTAAAGACTAGAAAGAGAATCGAATTCCTTAAGCATTAAGACTAGCTTCCAATCAAAGGAAAGAGAAGCCATTAAAGAAATGAAACCAAATTATGCCTTAAGGATTAAGACTAGCTTTCAATCAATTCCATTTAAGCCGCCGCATTAAAGAAGAAAAGAGAATCAATTCATGGCATTGACTAGCTTCCAATCAAAGGAAAGAAAGCCGTTAAAGAAGAAATCGAAACCAATTCCTTAGGATTAAGACTGGCTTTCAATCATTCCATTTAAGCCATTAAAGAAAAGAGAATACAATTCATTAAGCATTAAGACTGGCTTCCAATCAAAGGAAGAAAGCCATTAAAGAAGAAATGGAAACCAATTCCTTAAGGATTAAGAAATTAGCTTTCAATCATTCCATTTAAGCCATTAAAATCAAAAGAAATCCAATTCCTTAACACGCATTAAGACTAGCTTCAATCAAAGGGAAAGAAAGCCATTAAAGAAGAAATGGAAAGCCAATTCCTTAAGGATTAAGGCCTAAGCTTTTCCAATCGACCATTCAGCAACTAAAGAGAAGAATCAGATTTCTTACTGGATGAAGGCAAAGCATAATAATTCCATTTAAGCCATTAAAAAGACTAGAAAAGAGAATCCAAAATTCCCCTTAAGCATTAAGGACTAGCTTCCAGATCAAAAGGAAAGAAAGCTGAATTCAAAGAAGAAATAGAGAACCAATTTCCTTAAGGATTAAGACTAGCTTTCAATCATTCCATTTAAGCCATTAAAAGAGAAAGAGATTATCCAATTCCTTAAGCATTAAGAATAGCTTCCAATCAAGGAAGAAAGCCATTAAAGAAGAAAATGAAACCAATTCCTTAAGGATTAAGACTAGCTTTCAATCATTCCATTTGCTAAGCCATTAAAAGAGAAAGAGAATCCAGATTATGACGTTAAGCAGTAAGACTAGCTGTCAAAGGAAGAAAGCCATTAAGAGAAGAAATGGAAACCAATGGATTACTGGCTTTCAATACATTCCATTTATATACCATTAAAAGAAAGAAATCCAGTAGCCAAAAGCGTTCAAATGACTTAATCAGGAAGAAAACGACCATTAAAGAGAGAGCCAAATCAATTCCTTAAGGATTAAGACTAGCTCTTGTAGTCATTCATTTCAGTCAAGCCATTAAAGAGAAAGAGAATACAATTCGCTTAAGCATTAAGACTAGCTTAATCAAAGGAAGAAAAGCCATTAAAGAAGAAATGGAAACCCCAATTCATTAAGGATTAAGAGCTAGCTTTCAATCATTCCCATTTTAAGCCATTAAAGAAGAAAAGTCAGGAGGAGGAAAGTGAGTCCTTAGAGAGGGAGATTAAGAGAGCTGTAATGGAGCTAATCCAATCAAAGTGAAGAAAGCCATTAAAGAAAGAAATGGAAACCAATTCATTAAGGATTAAGACCCCAGACTTTCAATCATTCCATTTAAGCCATTAGAAAGAAGAAAATCCAGAAATTCCTTAAGCAATTAAGACTAAACTTCCCAATCAAAGGAAGAAAAGCCATTAAAAAGAAAGGAAAATGGAAACCAGAATTCCTAAAGGATTAAGACTAGCTATCAATCACATTCCATTTTATAGCCATTCACAAAGAAGAAGAGAATAAAATATCCTTAAGCAAATTAAGACTAGCTTCCAATCAAAGGAAGAAAGTCCGCATTAAAGAAAAGAAATAAACCAATTCCTTAAGAGGATTAAGACTAGCTTTCAATCATTCCATTTAAGCCATTAAAGAAAAAGAGAATACCAATTCCTTAAGCATTAAAGACTAACTTCACAATCAAAGGAAGAAAAGCCATTAAAGAAGAAATGGAAACCAATTAAGCCTGTAAGGATTAAGACTAGCTTTCAATCATTTCCATTTAAAGCCATTAAAGAGAAAGAGAATCAATTCCTTAAGCATTAAGAACAACTTCCAATCATTCCTTTGACGATAAGACTAGAAATAAGTCGAATTCCTTTAGCATTGAACTAGCTTCGCCCAGAGGAAGAAAGCCATTGAAGAAAGTAAATGAAACCAATTCCTTGAAGGATTAAGACTAGCTTTCAATCATTGAACATTTAAGCCATTAAAAGAGAAAGAGAATCCAATTCACTTAAGCATTATGAGACTGAAAACTTCCCAATCCGAGAAAGAAAGCTTGGATTAAAGAAGAAAATGGAAACCAATTCTCTTAAGGATTAAGGCTAGCTTTCAATCGTTCCATTTAAGCCATTAAAGAGAAAAAGAGAATACAATTCCTTAAGCATTAAAGACTAGCTTCCAATCAAAGGAAGAAAGCCAAATTAAGAGAAGAAATGGAAAGCCAATTCACTTCAAGGATTAAGACTAGCTTTCAATCCCATTCCATTTTAAGCCACACTAAAAGAAGGAATCCAATTCCTCAAGCATTAAGACTAAACTACGATCAAAGAGCCATTGAAGAAATAGGCAATTCATGAGATTAAAGTGTTTGGCTTCCAATCAAAGGAAGAAAGCCATTAAAGAAGAAAATGGAAACCAATTCGTAATGATTAGGCTAACTTTCAATCCCATTCCATTTAAGCCATTAAAGAGAAAGAGAATCCAATTCCTTAAGCATTAAGACTAGCTTCCAATCAATTTCCATGAAATCGACGCCTAAATAGAATCAGTTATAAACATTAAGACAACTTCCTTCAAGGAAGAAAGCCATAGCTAAAGAGAAGGAAATGAAACCAATTAAGCACTGAAGGATTAAGACTAGCTTTCAGATCATTCCATTTATGCCATTAAAAGAAAAGAGAATGAATTCGCCAAGCATTAAGACTAGCTTCCAATCAAAGGAAGAAAGCCATTAAAGAAGAAATGGAAAACCAATTCCTTAAGGATTAAGACTAGCTTTCAACATAATCAT
Source organism: Pterocarpus santalinus (assembly GCA_031439595.1). Classification (NCBI taxonomy): domain Eukaryota; kingdom Viridiplantae; phylum Streptophyta; class Magnoliopsida; order Fabales; family Fabaceae; genus Pterocarpus; species Pterocarpus santalinus. Next base: position 9,582 of record JAVHNO010000019.1, on the reverse strand, counting down.
TCCATTTAAGCCATTAAAAGAGAAAGAGAATACCAGATTCCTTAAGCCCATTAAGCTAAACTAGCTTCCAATCAAAGGAAGAGAAAGCCATTAAGAAGAAATGAAACCAATTAACTTAAGGATTAAAGACTAGGCTTTCAATCATTCCCATTTAAGCCTAAGTTAAAAAGAAAAAGAATACAATTCCTTAAGCATTAAGACTAGCTTCCGTCAAAGGAAGAAAGCCAGTTAAAGAAGAAAATGAAACCAATTCCTTAAGGATTAGGGACTAGCTTTCCAATCCATTCCATTTAAGCCATTACAAAGAGAAAGAGAATCCAATTCCTTAAGCATTAAGACTAGCTTCCAATCAAAGGAAGAAAGCCATTAAAGAAGAAATGAAACCAATTCGTTAAGGAGTTAAGACTAGGCTTTTCAATCATTCCATTTAAGCCATTAAAGAGAGAAAGAGAGATACAATTCACTTAAGCATTAAGACTAGGCTTCCAATCAGGAAGAAAGCCATTAAAGAAGAAATGGAAACCAATTCCTTAAGGAATTAAGACTAACTTTTCAAGTCCATTCCATTTAAGCCCATTAAGGAATATGAGAAGAATCCAATTCTTCTTAAAGCATTAAGACTAAACTTCCAATCAAAGGAAGAAAAGCCATTAAAAAGAAGAAATGGAAACCAAATTCCTTAAGGATTAAGACTAGCTTGTCAATCGATCTCCATCTGCCAAGCCATTAAAGAGAAGAGAATACAATTCCTTAAACATTAAGACTAGCTTCCAATCAAAGGAAGAAAAGCCATTAAAGAAGAAATGGAAACCAAATTCCTTAAGGATTAAAGACTACGGCTTTCAATCATTCCATTCATGCCATTAAAAGAGAAAGAGAATCAAGACATTAGGTTCAACAATCAAAAGGAAGAAAATATATATCCTTAAGCATTAAGACTAACTTCAATCAAAGGAAGAAAAGCCAATTTAAAGAAGAAATGAAACCAATTCTTTAAGCGGATTAAGACTCTAACTTTCCAATCATTCCATTTTAAGCCATTAAAAGAGAAAGGGAATACAATTCCTTAAGCTTATTAAGACTGCAGCTTCGATCAAGGAAGAAAGCCATTAAAGAAAGAAATGAAACCAATTCTATGAGATTCAAGACTAGCTTTCAATCATTCCATTTAGCCATTAAAGAAGAAATGAAATCCAATTCCTTAAGGATTAAGACTAGCTTAATGAAGAAAGAGGCCATTAGAGAAGAAATGGAAACCAATTCATGAGATTCAAATTAACACCAATCATCTCCATTTAAGCCATTAAAAGAAGAAATAGAATCAATTCCCTTTAAGCATTAAGACTGTAGGCCTTTCCAATCAAAGGAAGAAAGCCATTAAAGAAGAAATGGAAACCAATTCCATTAAGGATTAAGACTAGAACTTTTCAATCGATTCCATTTATGCCATTAAAAAGAAAGGGAATCCAATTAAGCATGAAGCATTAAGACTAGCTTCCAATCAAAGGAAAGAAGCCGAATTAAAGAAGAAATGAAACCAAATTCTTTAAGGATTACAAGACTCAGCTTTCAATCATTCCATTTAAGCCATTATAAAAAAAGAAAAGAAAGAGAATCCAATTCCTTAAGCATTAAGAACTAGCTTCCAATCAAGGAAAAGCCATTAAAGAAGAAATGAAACCAATTATTAAGGATTAAAGACTAGCTTTCAATCATTTTCCATCTTCAAGCCATTAAAGAAGAAGAATACAATTCCTCTAAGCATTAAGACCAGCTTTAAATCAAAGGAAGAAAGCCATTAAAGAAGAAATGGAAACCAATTCCTTCAAAGGATTAAAGACTAAGCTTTCCAATCATTCCATTTAAGCCATTAAAAGAGAAAGAGAATCCAATTCCATAAGCATTAATGACTAGCTTCCAATCAAGGAAGAAAGCCATATAAGAAAGGAGAAAAAATGAAACCAATTCTTTAAGAGATTAAAGACCCAACTTTCAATCATTCCCACTTTGAAAGCCATTAAAAGAGAAAGAGAATCCAATTCCCTTAAGCATTAAGACTGACTTTCCAATCAAAGGAAGAAAGCCATTAAAAGAAGAAATGGAAACCAATTCCTTAAGGATTAGAGACTAGCTTTCAATCATTCCATTTAAGCCATTAAAAGAAGAGAATGCTAATTCCTTAAGCATTAAGACTAGCTTCCAATCAAAGGAAGAAAAGCCATTAAAGAAGAAATGGAAACCATATTCCTTCAAGGAATTTTAAGACTAGCTTTCCAATCATTCCCATTATAAGCCATTAAAAAGAGAAAGAGAATCCAATTCCTTAAGCATTAAGACTAGCTTCCAATCAAAGCGAAGAAAGCCATTGAAGAAGAAATGAAACCAATTCACTTGGGATTAAAGACCTTTAAGCTTTCAATCATTCCATTAAAGCCATTCAGAAAGAGAATCCGAATTCAACAAGCTTATTAAGACTGAGCTTCGATCAAAGGAAGAAAGCCAAATTAAAGAAGAAATGGAAACCAATTCGCCTTAAGGATTAAGACTAGCTTTCAATCATTCCATTTAAGCCATTATTTAAAAAGAAGAGAATCCAATTGCTTATGGTTAGGGCCAAACATAAATATTCTGACAATAGAAAGAAAGAGAATCCACTCGATTCCATGCTTTAAGCATTAAGACTAGCTTCCAATCAAAGGAAGAAAGCCATTAAAGAAGAAATGGAAACCAATTGCCTTAAGGATTAAGACTGGAAACTCAATCATTCCATTTAAGCCATTAAAGATAAAGAGAAATACAATTCACTTAAGCGTATTAAGACTAGCTTCCAATCAAAGGAAGAAAAGCCAATTAAAAAGAAGAAATGAAACCAATTCCTTAGGATTAAGACTAGCTTTCAATCATTCCTCATTTAAGCCATTAAAGAAAGAATCAATTCATGGATTAAGACTAACTCCCATCGTTCCTTTGTAAACCAACTAAGACTAGAAAGAAGAATCCAATATCTTGTACCACGCATTAAGACTAGCTTCCATATCAAAGGAAGAAAGCCATTAAAGAAAGAAGTAAAACCAATTCCTTAAGGATTCCAAGACTAGCTTTCAATCATTCCATTTAAGCCGTTAAAAGAGAGAAGAGAATCCAATTCCTTAAGCATTAAGACTAGCTTCCAGATCAAAGGAAGAAAGCCATTAAAGAAAAGAAATGAAACCAATTCCTTAAGGATTAAGACTAGCTTTCAATCATTCCCATTTAAGCCATTAAAAGAGGAAGAGAATCAATTCTCCTTAAGCATTAAGAGCCTAGCTTTCCAATCAAAAGGAAGAAAGCCATTAAAGAAGAAATGAAACCAATTCCTTAAGGATTAAGACTAGCTTTCAATCATTTACCATTTAAAAGCCATTAAAAGAAAGAGAATACAATTCCTTAAGAATTAAGACTAGCTTCCAATCGGAAGAGGAAGAAAGCCATTAAAGAAGAAATGCAAACCAATTCGCTTAAGAGATTAAGACTAGCTTTCAATCATTCCATTTAGTAAGCCGTTGAAAAAGAGAAAGAGAATCCAATTCCATAGCATTAAAGACTAGCTTCCAATCAAAGGAAGAAAGCCATTAAAGAAAGAAAATGAAACCCAATTTCTGGGATTAAGACTAGCTTTCAATCATTCCATTTATTCAAGAAAATCGTTATGACCGCTAAGACTGGCTTCAATGAAGGAAGAAAGCCATTAAAGAAAATCCATTCTTATAGACAGACTAGCTTCCAGAAGAAAAAGAGCCCGTTATCAGAAGAAATGAAACCAATTCCTTAAGGATCTAAGACTAACTTTCAATCATTCCCAGTTTTAAGCCAAATTTAAAAGAAAGAAAAGGAATCCAAATTCCTTAAAGCATTAAGACTAGCTTCCAATCAAAGGAAGAAAGCCATTAAAGAAGAAATGAAACCGATTCCTTAGCAGGATTAAGACTAGCTTTCAATCATTCCATTTAAGCCATTAAAGAGAAGAAGAATCCAATTCCTTAAGCATTAAGACTAGCTTCCAAATCAAGGAAGGAAAAGCCATTAAAAGAAGAAAATGAAACCAATTCCTGTAAGGATTAAGACTAGCTTTCAATCATTCCATTTAAGCCATTAAAGAGAGAAGAGAATACAATTCCTTATAGTAAGACTAGGCTTCACAATCAAAGGAAGAAAGCCATTAAAGATGAAATGAAACCAATTCCCTTAAGGATTCACAGACTAGCTTTCAATCATTCCATTTAAGCCATTAAAGAAAAGAGAATCCAATTCCTTAAGCATTAAGATCTAGCTTTCAATCAAGGGAAGACCATTAAAGTAGAAATGGGCCAGATTAAGCTTAAGCATTAAGACTAAGCTTTCCAATCATTCCCGATCTTTCAGAAAGAGATCCATTAAGCGGCCAGCTCAGACTGAACTGATGAAAGGAAGAGAAGCTGCATTAGAGTCAATTCCTTTAGCAAGATTAAGACTAGCTTTCAATCATTCCATTTAAGCCATTAAGACTAGAAGAGAATCAATTCCTTAGCGTTAAGACTAGCTTCCCAAATCAAAGGAAGAAAGCCATTAAAGAAAGAAATGGAAACCAATTCCTTGAAGCGGGATTAGAATGTTACTAGCTTTTCAATCCCATTCCATTTAAAGCTGGCACTAAAGAAGAAAAGAGAATACCAATTCCTTAAGCAACATTAAGACTAGCTTCCAATCAAAGGAAGGAAAAGCCATTAAAGAAATAGAAAATGAAACCAATTCCTTAAGGATTCAAGACTAGCTTTCAATCATTCCATATAAGCCATTAAAAGAGAAAGAGAATACAATTCCTTAAGCATTAAGACTAGGCTTCAATCAAAGGAAGAAAGGCCATTAAAGATAAATGGAAACCCAAATTCCTTAAGGATTAAGACTAGCTTTCAATCATTCCCATTTAAGCCATTAAAGAGAAGAAATCCAATTCCTTAAGTGAGATGACTTCCAAACAAAGGGAAGAAACTAGGTTACTAAAAATGGAAACCAGAGTAGCGGGATTAAGACTAGCTTTCAATCATTACGATTTAAACCATCTTGAAAGAAGAAATAGAATCAATTGGCCTTAAGCATTAAAAGACTAAGCTTCCAATCGAAAGGAAGAAAAGCCATTCAAAGAAGAAATGAAATCAATTCTCTTAAGGATTAAGACTGAAACTTTCAATCATTCCATTTAAGCCATTAAAAGAGAAAGAGAATACAATTCCCTATAAGCATTCAAGATATTTGATCAAAAATAAATGTGAAACATTAGGACTAGCTTCCAATCAAAGGAAGAAAGCCATTAAAGAAGGAAATGGAAACCAATTCGCCAAGGATTAAGACTGAGCTTTCCAATCATTCCATTTAAGCCATTAAAAGAAAGAAGAATCCAATTGGTTGTAGTTAGACCTTTTCAATCATTCCACTGAAGCCAATAAGACTAAGTAATCCAATTCCTTAAGCATTGAAGAACTAGGCTTCCAATCAAAGGAAGAAAGCCATTAAAGAAAGAAATGGAAACCAATTCGCTTAAGAGATTAAGACTAGCTTTCAATCGATTCCATTAAAGCCATTAAAGAGAGAAAGAGAATCCAATTCATATGGATGAAGACTAACTTTCAATCCATTCCCTTGAAGCCAATAAGACTAGAAATAGAATAATTCTTAAGCATTAAGACTAGCTTCCAATCAAAGGAAGAGAAAGCCATTAAGAGAAGAAAATGGAAACCAATTCCTTAAGCGAGTTAAGACTAGCTTTCCAATCATTCCATTTAAGCCATTCACAAAAGAGAAAGAGAAATACACAATTCCCTTTAAGCATTAAAGACTAGCTTCCAATCAAAGGAAGAAAGCCATTAAAGAAAGAAATGGAAACCAATTCGCCCAGGATTAAAACGTCATTCCATTAGCCACTAAAAGAGGAAGAGAATCAATTGGTTAAGGATTAAGATCTAACTTTTTCCAATCTAATTCTATTTAAAAGCCATTAAAGACTAGAAGAGAATCCACATTCCTTAAGCATTAAGACTAGCTTCCGCCTATCAAAGGAAGAAAGCCATTAAAGAAGAAATGGAAACCAATTCACTTAAGAGATTAAGACTAGCTTTCAATCATTCCATTTTAGAAGGCCCATTAAAGAGAGGAGAAGAGAATACAATTCCTTAAGCATTAAGAATCTAGCTTCCAATCAAAGGAAGAAAGCCATTAAAGTAAGAAGAGAAATGGAAACCAATTCCTTAAGCCCGAGATTAGACTAAGCTTTCAATCATTCCATTGTTAAGCCATTAAAAAGAGAAAAAGTCAATTGCTTATGGATTAAGACTGACTTTCAATCATTCACTGAAGCCAATAAGACTAGAAATAGAATCCCAAATTCCTTAAGCATTAAGACTAGCTTCCAATCGAGAGGAAGAAAGCCATTAAAGAAAGAAATGGAAACCAATTCCTTAAGGATTAAGACTAAAGCTTTCAATCATTCCATTTAAATGCCATTACAAAAGAGAAAGAGAATCCAATTCGCTTAAGCATTAAGACTTAAAGCTTCCAATCAAAGGAAGAAAGCCATTAAAAGAGAAGAAATGGAAACCAATTCCTTAAGGATTAAGACTAGCTTTCAATAATTCCATTTAAGCCAATTAAAAGAGAAGAGAATACGAATTCCTTAAGCATTAAGACTAGCTTCCAATCAAAGGAAGAAAGCCATTAAAGAAGAAATGGAAACCAATTCTATGGGAGTTAAGACTAGCTTTCAATCATTCGCATTTAAGCCATGTAAAAGAAAAGAGAATCCAATTCCTTCAGCATTAATGAACTAGCTTCCAATCAAAGCTGAAGAAAGGCCATTAAAGAAGAAAATGAAACCAATTCCTTAAGGAAGTTAAGATTAAAAAGCTTTTCAATCCCATTTCCATTTAAGCCTTGGATCTTATAAGAGAAAGAAGATCCAATTCCTTAAGCATTAAAGACTAGCATTCCAATCAAAGGAAGAAAGCCATTAAAGAAGAAATGGGAAAATCCAATTCCTATAAGGATTAAGACTAGCTTTCAATCATTCCATTTAAGCTCAATTAAAAGAGAAGAGAATCCAATTCCTTAAGCATTAAGACTAGCTTCCAATCAAAGGAAAAGCCATTAAAAAGAGAAGAAAATGGAAACCAATTCCTTAAGGATTAAGACTAGCTTTCAATCATTCTATTTATCTTAGCCATTAAAAGAAAGAAGGTCAATTCATTAAGCATTAAGACTAGCTTCCAATCAAAGGAAAAGCGTTAAAGAAGAAATGAAACCAATTCGCCAAGGATTAAGACTAGCTTTCGAATGTCATTCCATTTAAGCCATTAAAAGAAGAAGAATACAATTCCTTAATGGCATTAAGAATAGCTTCCAATCAAAGGAAGAAAGCCATTAGGGAAGAAGAAATGGAAACCAATTACGGCCCTTAAGGATTAAGACTAAGCTTTCAATCTATTCCACATTTGAGCCATTAAGAAATCGATTCTTTAAAGACTAACGATCAGGAATTCCTTAGAAATGGAGCAAATGTTAAAGTTAAGACTAGGCTTTCAATCTATTCCATTTAAGCCGTTAAGACTAAGAGAAGAGAATCCAATTCCTTAAGCATTAAAGACTAGCTTCCAATCAAGGAAGAAATGCCATTAAAGAAGAAATGGAAACCAATTCCTTAAGGATTAAGACTAGCTTTCAATCTATTCCATTTAAGCCATGGTAAAAGAAGAGAATCCAGATTCCATAAGCATTCAGAGACTAGCTTCAAATCAAAGGAAGAAAAGCAGTAAAGAAGAAAATGGAAACCAATGTTCCTTGTGGGGATTAAGGCCCAGCTTTCAATCATTCCGTTTAAGCCATTAAAAGAGAAGGAGAATACAATTCGCTTAAGGCATTAAGACTAGCTTCCAATCAAAGGAAAGAAAGCCATGGGGTACAAGAAGAAATGAAGGACCAGTTTCTTAAGGATTAAGACTAGCTTTCAATCATTCCATTTAAGCCATTAAGGAGAGAGAATCCAATTCCTTACAGCATTCAAGACTGAAGCTTCCAATCAAGGAAGAAAGCCATTAAAGAAAGAAATGGAAAGCTCAATTCCACTTAAGGATTCAAGACTAGCTTTCAATCAGATGTTCCATTTAAGCACATTCAAAAGAGAAGAGAGAATCCAGTTTCATATACAGCATTAAGACTAGCTTCCAATCAAAGGAAGAAAAGGCATTAAAGGAAAGAATGATGAAACCAATTCCTCAAAAAAGGATTAAGCCCCAAACAATCATTGATAACCATTTTAAGCCATTAAAGATAAAGAGAATCCAATTCCTTCAGCATTAAGACTAGCTTCAATCAAAGGAAGAAAGCCATTAAGAGAAGAAATGAAACCAATTCTGGCAGGCAGGATTAGTAAGACTAGCTTTCAATCAGATTTCCATTTCAGCCATTAAAAGAGAAAGAATCCAATTCATATCATGGCATTAAGACTAGCTTCCAATCAGAGGAAAGCCATTAAAGAGAAAGAAATGAAACCAGTTCCTTAAGGATTAAGACTAGCTTTCAATCATTCCATTTAAGCCATTAAAAAGAAAGAAGAATAATTCCTTAAGCAGTTAAGACTAAACACCAATCAAAGGAAGAAACTGCCATTAAAGAAAGAAATGAAAGGCAAATTTTCCTTAAGGTCATTAAGACTGGCTTTCAATCAATTCCATTTAAGCCATTATGAAGAGAAAGAGATCTGACAATTCACTCAAGCATTAAGACTAGCTTCCAATCAAAGGAAGAAAGCCATTAAAGAAGAAATGAAGATCCAATTCATTAATGGATTAAGACTGGCTTTCAATCATTCCATTTCAAGCCATTAAAGAGAAAGAAGAAGACACAATTCATTAGCAATTAAGACTGGCTTCCAATCAGGAAAATAATTAAAGAAGAAATGGAAGTATTAATTCATCAAGTTAAGACTAACTTTTTCAATCGTTTCAATTTAAGCCATTAAAGAAGAAGGTGAAACCAATTCATGCGAAGGATTAAGACTAGCTTTCAATCATTCCATTTGAAGCCATTAAAACTGAAAGAGAGATCAGATTCCTCAAGCATTACGACCCAAAAGACTAGCTGTCCAGAGGAAGAAAAGTCCATTAAGAGAAAAAATGGGAAACCAATTCCTTAAGGATTAAGGACTAAGCTTTCAATCATTCCATTTAAGCCCAAATTAAAAGAAAGAGAATGTCCAATTCCTTAAGCATTGGACTATGGCTTCCAAGTCAAAGGAAGAAAGCCATTAAAGAAGAAATTGAAACCAATTCTTTAAGGATTAAGACTAGCTTTCAGATCTGTTTCCATTTAAGCCATTAAATTAAAGAAAGAGAATACAATTCCTTAAACTTTGATTAAGACTAGCTTCCAATCAAAGGAAGAGAAAGCCATTAAAGAAGATAAATGGAAAACCAATTCATTATGGATTAAGATTCAGCTTGGATCCAATCATTCCATTTAAGCCATTCTCAAAGGAAAGGAGGAATACAATTCCTTAAGCATTAAGACTAGCTTCAG
>JAVHNO010000189.1:0-16200 GCA_031439595.1 Pterocarpus santalinus | reverse complement strand
GAGAAACCAATTCCTTGAGGATTAAGACTTGATTCCAATCAATGGCAAAAAGAACTTAAAGGACAAAGAGAAACCAATTCATTATGGACTAAGACTTACTTCCAATCAAATGCCAAAGGAACGTAAAGGACAAAGAGAAACCAATTCCTTCAGGATTAAGACTTGATTCCAATCAATGGCAAAAAGAACATAAAGGACGAAGAGAAACCAATTCATTGTGGACTAAGACTTACTTTCAATCAAATGCCAAAAGAACGTAAAGGACAAAGAGAAATCAATTCCTTAAGGATTAAGACTTGATTCCAATCAATGCCAAATAGAACTTAAAGGACAAAGAGAAGCCAATTCATTATGGACTAAGACTTACTTGCAATCAAATGCCAAAAGAACGTAAAGGACAAAGAGAAACCAATTCCTTAAGGATTAAGACTTGATTCCAATCAATGGCAAAAAGAACTTAAAGGACAAAGAGAAGCCAATTCATTATGGACTAAGACTTACTTGCAATCAAATGCCAAAAGAACGTAAAGGACAATGAGAAACCAATTCCTTGAGGATTAAGACTTGATTCCAATCAATGGCAAAAAGAACTTAAAGGACAAAGAGAAACCAATTCATTATGGACTAAGACTTACTTGCAATTAAATGCCAAAGGAACGTAAAGGACAACGAGAAACCAATTCCTTGAGGATTAAGACTAGATTCCAATCAATGGCAAAAAGAACTTAAAGGACAAAGAGAAACCAATTCATTATGGACTAAGACTTACTTCAAATCAAATACCAAAAGAACGTAAAGGACAATGAGAAACCAATTCCTTAAGGATTAAGACTTGATTCCAATCAATGGCAAAAAGAACTTAAAGGACAAAGAGAAACCAATTCATTATGGACTAAGACTTACTTGCAATCAAATGCCAAAAGAACGTAAAGGACAATGAGAAACCAATTCCTTGAGGATTAAGACTTGATTCCAATCAATGGCAAAAAGAACTTAAAGGACAAAGAGAAACCAATTCATTATGGACTAAGACTTACTTCCAATCAAATGCCAAAAGAACGTAAGGGGCCAAGAGAAACCAATTCCTTAAGGATTAAGACTTGATTCCAATCAATGGCAAAAAGAACTTAAAGGACAAAGAGAAACCAATTCATTATGGACTAAGACTTACTTGCAATCAAATGCCAAAAGAACGTAAAGGACAAAGAGAAACCAATTCCTTAAGGATTAAGACTTGATTCCAATCAATGGCAAAAAGAACTTAAAGGACAAAGAGAAACCAATTCATTATGGACTAAGACTTACTTCCAATCAAATGCCAAAGAACGTAAAGGACAATGAGAAACCAATTCCTTGAGGATTAAGACTTGATTCAATCAATGGCAAAAAGAACTTAAGGACAAAGAGAAACCAATTCATTATGGACTAAGACTTACTTCAATCAAATGCCAAAGAACGTAAAGGACAAAGAGAAACCAATTCCTTAAGGATTAAGACTTGATTGCAATCAATGGCAAAAAGAACTTAAAGGACAAAGAGAAACCAATTCATTATGGACTAAGACTTACTTCCAATCAAATGCCAAAAGAACGTAAAGGACAATGAGAAACCAATTCCTTGAGGATTAAGACTTGATTCCAATCAATGGCAAAAAGAACTTAAAGGACAAAGAGAAACCAAATCATTATGGACTAAGAATTACTTCCAATCAAATGCCAAAAGAACGTAAAGGACAAAGAGAAACCAATTCCTTAAGGATTAAGACTTGATTCCAATCAATCGCAAAAGGAACTTAAAGGACAAAGAGAAACCAATTCATTATGGACTAAGACTTACTTCCAATCAAATGCCAAAAGAACGTAAAGGACAAAGAGAAACCAATTCCTTAAGGATTAAGACTTGATTCCAATCAATGGCAAAAAGAACTTAAAGGACAAAGAGAAACCAATTCATTATGGACTAAGACTTACTTCCAATTAAATGATGACAAAAGAACGTAAAGGACAAAGAGAAACTAATTCCTTGAGGATTAAGACTAGATTCCAATCACTCGCAAAAAGAACTTAAAGGACGAAGAGAAACCAATTCATTATGGACTAAGACTTACTTCCAATCAAATGCCAAAAGAACGTAAAGGACAAAGAGAAACCAATTCCTTAAGGATTAAGACTTGATTCCAATCAATGGCAAAAAGAACTTAAAGGACAAAGAGAAACCAATTCATTATGGACTAAGACTTACTTTCAATCAAATGCCAAAAGAACGTAAAGGACAAAGAGAAACCAATTCCTTAAGGATTAAGACTTGATTCCAATCAATGGCAAAAAGAACTTAAGGACAAAGAGAAACCAATTCATTATGGACTAAGACTTACTTGTAATCAAATGCCAAAAGAAAGTAAAGGACAAGAGAAACCAATTCCTTAAGGATTAAGACTTGATTCCAATCAATGGCAAAAAGAACTTAAAGGACAAAGAGAAGCCAATTCATTATGGACTAAGACTTACTTGCAATCAAATGCCAAAAGAACGTAAAGGACAAAGAGAAACCAATTCCTTAAGGATTAAGACTTGATTCCAATCAATGGCAAAAGAACTTAAGGACAAAGAGAAACCAATTCATTATGGACTAAGACTTACTTCCAATCAAATGCCAAAAGAACGTAAAGGACAAAGAGAAACCAATTCCTTAAGGATTAAGACTTGATTCAATCAATGGCAAAAAGAACTTAAGGACAAAGAGAAACCAATTCATTATGGACTAAGACTTACTTCCAATCAAATGCAAAAAAGAACGTAAAGGACAAGAGAAATCAATTCCTTGAGGATTAAGACTTGATTCCAATCAATGGCAAAAAGAACTTAAAGGACAAAGAGAAACCAATTCATTATGGACTAAGACTTACTTTCAATCAAATGCCAAAAGAACGTAAAGGACAATGAGAAACCAATTCCTTAAGGATTAAGACTTGATTCCAATCAATGGCAAAAGAACTTAAAGGACAAAGAGAAACCAATTCATTATGGACTAAGACTTACTTCAATCAAATGCCAAAGAACGTAAGGACAAAGAGAAACCAATTCCTTAAGGATTAAGACTTGATTCCAATCAATGGCAAAAAGAACTTAAAGGACAAAGAGAAACCAATTCATTATGGACTAAGACTTACTTCCAATCAAATGCCAAAAGAACGTAAAGGACAATGAGAAACCAATTCCTTAAGGATTAAGACTAGCTTTCAATCAATGGCAAAAAGAACTTAAAGGACAAAGAGAAACCAATTCATTATGGACTAAGACTTACTTCCAATCAAATGCCAAAAGAACGTAAAGGACAATGAGAAACCAATTCCTTGAGGATTAAGACTTGATTCGAATCAATGGCAAAAAGAACTTAAAGGACAAGAGTAACCAATTCATTATGGACTAAGACTTACTTCCAATCAAATGCCAAAGGAACGTAAAGGACAAAGAGAAACCAATTCCTTAAGGATTAAGACTTGATTCCAATCAATGGCAAAAAGAACTTAAAGGACAAAGAGAAACCAATTCATTATGGAGAAAGAGTTACTCGCAACCAAATACCAGAAGAACGTATAGGACAAAGAGAACCCAATTCCATAAGGATTAAGACTTGATTTCAATCAATGGCAAAAAGAACATAAAGGACAAAGAGAAACCAATTCATTATGGACAAAGACTTACTTGCAACCAAATGCCAAAAGAACGTACAGGACAAAGAGAAACAATTCCTTAAGGATTAAGACTTGATTGCAATCAATGGCAAAAAGAACTTAAAGGACAAAGAGAAACCAATTCATTATGGACTAAGACTTACTTGCAATCAAATGCCAAAAGAACGTACAGGACAAAGAGAAACAATTCCTTAGGATTAAGACTTTGATTCCAATCAATGGCAAAAGAACTTAAAGGACAAAGAGAAACCAATTCATTATGGACTAAGACTTACTTGCAATCAAATGCCAAACGTAAGGACAAAGAGAAACCAATTCCTTAAGATTAAGACTTGATTCAATCAATGGCAAACAGAACTTAAAGGACAAAGAGAAACCAATTCATTATGGACTAAGACTTACTTCCAATCAAATGCCAAATGAACGTAAAGGACAAAGAGAAACCAATTCCTCAAGGATTAAGACTTGATTCCAATCAATGGCAAAAAGAACTTAAAGGATAAAGGGAAACCAATTCATTATGGACTAAGACTTACTTCCAATCAAATGCCAAAAGAAGGTAAAGGACAATGAGAAACCAATTCCTTGAGGATTAAGACTTGATTCCAATCAATGGCAAAAAGAACTTAAAGGACAAAGAGAAACCAATTCATTATGGACTAAGACTTACTTCCAATCAAATGCCAAATGAACGTAAAGGACAAAGAGAAACCAATTCCTCAAGGATTAAGACTTGATTCCAATCAATGGCAAAAGAACTTAAAGGACGATGAGAAACCAATTCATTATGGACTAAGACTTACTTCCAATCAAATGCCAAAAGAACGTAAAGGACAAAGAGAAACCAATTCCTTAAGGATTAAGACTTGATTCCAATCAATGGCAAAAGAACTTAAAGGACAGAGAAACCAATTCATTATGGACTAAGACTTACTTCAATCAAATGCCAAAAGAACGTAAAGGACAAGAGAAACCAATTCCTTAAGGATTAAGACTTGATTCAATCAATGGCAAAAAGAACTTAAAGGACAAAGAGAAACCAATTCATTATGGACTAAGACTTACTTTGCAATCTCAAATGCCAAAAGAACGTAAGGACAAAGAGAAACCAATTCCTTAAGTGATTACCTAGATTCCAATCAATGGCAAAAAGAACTTAAAGGACAAAGAGAAACCACCAAGTATAATTAAGACTTGATTTGCAATCAAAGAGCAAAAGAACGTAAAGGACAATGAGAAACCAATACTCCTTGAGTGGATTAAGACTAGATTCCAATCAATGGCAAAAAGGAACCTGAAGGCCAATGAGGAAACTAATTCATTATGGACTAAGACTTCTAATGGTAATCAAATGCCAAAAGAACGTAGAAGGACAAAGAGAAACCGTACCTTAAGGACAAGGGATTTCGATTCCACCACTGGCATGAAAAAGAACTTAAAGGATTACAGAGAGAACCAATTCATTATGGACTAAGACTTACTTCCTGAATCAAATGCCAAAAAGAATCGTAAAGGACAAAGCATAAACCAATTCCTTAAGGATTAAGACTTGATTCCAATCAATGGCAAAAAGAACTTAAAGTGACAAAGAGAAACCAGATTCATTGCGGACTAAGACTTTACTTGTGCAATCAAATGCCAAAAGAACGTAAAGGACAATGAGTAAACCAATTTTGAGAATTTAAGGGTGACTTGATTCAAATCAGAAATGAAAAAGTAATTTAAAGCGACAATGAGAAACCAATCTATTATGGACTAAGACTTATTTGCAATCAAATGCCAAAAGAACGTAAAGGACAATGAGAGAACCAATTCCTTGAGGATTAAGACTAGATTCCAATCAATGGCAAAAAGTTAACTTAAAGGATGACATGAGTAAACCCAATTCATTATGGGACTAAGACTTACTTCCAATCATCAAATGTCAAAAGAACGTAGCTAAGGACAAAGAGAAACCAATTCCTTATAGGATTACAAGACTTGATCTCCAATCAATGGCAAAAAAGAACTTAAAGCGATGCAAAGAGAAACTAATTCATTTATGGACTAAGACTTACTTCCGAACCAAAATGCCAAAAGAACTTTGGAAGCCGACAATGAGCAAAACCAATTCCCTAAGGATTAAGACTTGAATCTCCAATCAATGGCAAAAAGAACTTAAAGGATGACCCAGAGAATCCAATTCATTATGGGACTAAGACTCTATCTTGCAATCAAATGCCAAAAGAACGTAAAGGACGGAATGGAGAAAGCAATTCTTGAGAATTAAGACTAGATTCCAATCAATGGCAAAAAAGAATTAGATAAATCGATAAAGAGAAACTAATTCATTATGGACTAAGACTTACTGCAAAATCAAATGCCAAAAGTTAACGAAAGGACAATGCAGAAAACCAATTCTCGGGAGGATTAAGACTAGATTCTAATCAATGGCAAAAAGAACTGTTGGAAAGGACAAAAGGTTATAAGTTCCCAATCTCTATATTATGTTGACTAAGACTTACATTGCAGATCAAATGCCAAAAGAACGTGAAGGACTAAGAGAAACCAATTCCTAAAGGATTAAGACTTGATTCCAATCAATGGCAAAAAGAACTTAAAGCGACAAAGAGAAACCAATTCATTATGGACTCAAGACTTACTCTCAATCAAATGCCAAAAGAACGAAGGATACAAATGAGAAAGCAATTCCTTGAGGATTAAGACTAGATTCCATAATCAATGGCAAAAGAACATAGAGAGGGACAAAAGAGAAAACCAATTGCACATCGACTAAGCATACTTACTTGCAGATCAAATGCCAAAAGAACTCAGTAATAGGACAAAGAGGAAACCAATTTCCTTAATGATTAAGACTTGATTCCAATCAATAGCAAAAAGAACTTAAAGGACAAAGAGAAACCAATTCATTATGGACTAAGACTTACTTGCAATCAAATGCCAAAGAACGTAAAGGATACAATGAGGAAACCAATTCCTTTAGGATTAAGTACTTGATCTCCAATCAATGGCAAAAGAACATAAGTGGACAAAGACAAAACCACTTCATTATGGGACTAAGTCTTCACTTCCAATCAAATGACGCCAAAAAGAACTTAAAGGACAATGGCAAACCAATTCCATAAGGATTAAAACTTAATTCCAATCTATGGCAAAAAGAATATAAAGGAGGAAGAGAAACCAATTCATTATGGACTAAGACTTACTTCCAATCAAATGCCAAAAGAACGTAAAGGACAATGAGAAACCAATTACTTGAGGATTAAGACTAGATTCCAATCAATGGCAAAAAGAATTTAAAGGACAAAGAGAAACCAATTCATTATGGACTAAGACTTACCTGCAATCAAATGCCAAAAGAACGTGAAGGACGAAGAGAAACCAATTCCTTAAGGATTAAGAGTTGATTCCAATCAATGGCAAAAAGAACTTACAGGACAAAGAGAAACCAATTCATTATGGACTAAGCCTACTTCCAATCAAATGCCAAAATAAACTGTAAAGGACAATGGCAAACCAATTCCCAAGATTAAGACTTAATTCCAATCAATGGCAAAAATAACTTAAAGGACGAAGAGAAACCAATTCATTATGGACTAAGACTTACTTCCAATCAAATGCCAAAAGAACGTAAAGGGGAATGAGAAAGCAATTCCTTGAGAATTAAAACTAGATTCCAATCAATGGAAAAAAGAATTTAAAGGACAAAGAGAAACCAATTCATTATGGACTAAGACTTACTTCCAATCAAATGCCAAAAGAACGTGAAGGACGAAGAGAAACCAATTCCTTAAGGATTAAGACTAGATTCCAATCAATGGCAAAAAGAACTTAAAGGACAAAGAGAAACCAATTCATTATGGACTAAGACTTACTTGCAATCAAATGCCAAAGGAACATAGAGGACAAAAACAAACCAATTCCGTAAGGATTAAGACTTGCTTCCAATCTTGTGGACAAAAGAACTTAAAGGACAAAGAGAAACCAATTCATTATGGACTAAGACTTACTTCCAATCAAATGCCAAAAGAACGTAAAGGGGAATGAGAAAGCAATTCCTTGAGAATTAAAACTAGATTCCAATCAATGGAAAAAAGAATTTAAAGGACAAAGAGAAACCAATTCATTATGGACTAAGACTTACTTGCAATCAAATGCCAAAAGAACGTAAAGGACAAAGAGAAACCAAATCCTTAAGGATTAAGACTAGATTCCAATCAATGGCAAAAAGAACTTAAAGGACAAAGAGAAACCAATTCATTATGGACTAAGACTTACTTGCAATCAAATGCCAAAAGAACGTAAAGGACAATGAGAAACCAATACCTTGAGGATTAAGACTAGATTCCAATCAATGGCAAAAAGAACTTAAAGGACAATGAGAAACCAATTCATTATGGACTAAGACTTACTTGCAATCAAATGCCAAAAGAACGTAAAGGAAAAAGTGAAACCAATTCATTAAGGATTAAGACTTGATTCCAATCACTGGCGAAAAGAACTTAAAGGACATAGAGAAACCAATTCGTTATGGACTAAGCCCTACTTCCAATCAAATGCCAAAAGAACGTAAAGGGGAATGAGAAAGCAATTCCTTGAGAATTAAAACTAGATTCCAATCAATGGAAAAAAGAATTTAAACGACAAAGAGAAACCAATTCATTATGGACTAAGACTTACTTGCAATCAAATGCCAAAAGAACGTAAAGGACAATGAGAAACCAATTCCTTGAGGATTAAGACTAGATTCTAATCAATGGCAAAAAGAATTTAAAGGACAAAGAGAAACCAATTCATTATGGACTAAGACTTACTTGCAATCAAATGCCAAAAGAACGTGAAGGACGAAGAGAAACCAATTCCTTAAGGATTAAGACTTGATTCCAATCAATGGCAAAAAGAACTTAAAGGACAAAGAGAAACCAATTCATTATTGACTAAGACTTACTTCCAATCAAATGCCAAAAGAACGTAAAGGACAATGAGAAACCAATTCCTTGAGGATTAAGACTAGATTCCAATCAATGGCAAAAAGAACATAGAGGACAAAGAGAAACCAATTCGTTATCGACTAAGACTTACTTGCAATCAAATGCCAAAAGAACGTAAAGGACAAAGAGAAACCAATTCCTTAATGATTAAGACTTGATTCCAATCAATAGCAAAAAGAACTTAAAGGACAAAGAGAAACCAATTCATTATGGACTAAGACTTACTTGCAATCAAATGCCAAAAGAACGTAAAGGACAATGAGAAACCAATTCCTTGAGGATTAAGACTAGATTCCAATCAATGGCAAAAAGAACATAAGGGACAAAGAGAAACCACTTCATTATGGACTAAGCCCTACTTCCAATCAAATGCCAAAAGAACTTAAAGGACAATGGCAAACCAATTCCATAAGGATTAAAACTTAATTCCAATCTATGGCAAAAAGAATATAAAGGAGGAAGAGAAACCAATTCATTATGGACTAAGACTTACTTCCAATCAAATGCCAAAAGAACGTAAAGGACAATGAGAAACCAATTACTTGAGGATTAAGACTAGATTCCAATCAATGGCAAAAAGAATTTAAAGGACAAAGAGAAACCAATTCATTATGGACTAAGACTTGCCTGCAATCAAATGCCAAAAGAACGTGAAGGACGAAGAGAAACCAATTCCTTAAGGATTAAGAGTTGATTCCAATCAATGGCAAAAAGAACTTACAGGACAAAGAGAAACCAATTCATTATGGACTAAGCCCTACTTCCAATCAAATGCCAAAAGAACTTAAAGGACAATGGCAAACCAATTCCCTAAGGATTAAGACTTAATTCCAATCAATGGCAAAAAGAACATAAAGGACGAAGAGAAACCAATTCATTATGGACTAAGACTTACTTCCAATCAAATGCCAAAAGAACGTAAAGGGGAATGAGAAAGCAATTCCTTGAGAATTAAAACTAGATTCCAATCAATGGCAAAAAGAACTTAAAGGACAAAGAGAAACCAATTCATTATGGACTAAGACTTACTTGCAATCAAATGCCAAAAGAACGTGAAGGACGAAGAGAAACCAATTCCTTAAGGATTAAGAGTTGATTCCAATCAATGGCAAAAAGAACTTACAGGACAAAGAGAAACCAATTCATTATGGACTAAGCCCTACTTCCAATCAAATGCCAAAAGAACTTAAAGGACAATGGCAAACCAATTCCCTAAGGATTAAGACTTAATTCCAATCAATGGCAAAAAGAACATAAAGGACGAAGAGAAACCAATTCATTATGGACTAAGACTTACTTCCAATCAAATGCCAAAAGAACGTAAAGGACAATGAGAAAGCAATTCCTTGAGAATTAAAACTAGATTCCAATCAATGGAAAAAAGAATTTAAAGGACAAAGAGAAACCAATTCATTATGGACTAAGACTTACTTGCAATCAAATGCCAAAAGAACGTGAAGGACGAAGAGAAACCAATTCCTTAAGGATTAAGACTAGATTCCAATCAATGGCAAAAAGAACTTAAAGGACAAAGAGTAGGAACCAATTCATGACAGACTAAGACTTACTTGCAATCAAATGCCAAAAGAACGATAAGGACAATGAGAAACCAATACCTTGAGGATTAAGACTAGATTCCAATCAATGGCAAAAAGAACTTAAAGGACAATGAGAAACCAATTCATTATGGACTAAGACTTACTTGCAATCAAATGCCAAAAGAACGTAAAGGACAAAGAGAAACCAATTCCTTAAGGATTAAGACTTGATTCCAATCAATGGCAAAAAGAACTTAAAGGACAAAGAGAAACCAATTCATTATGGACTAAGCCCTACTTCCAACCAAATGCCAAAAGAACTTAAAGGACAACGGCAAACCAATTCGCTAAGGAATAAGACGTAATTCCAATCAATCCCAAAAAGAACATAAAGGATGAAGAGAAACCAATTCATTATGGACTAAGACTTACTTCCAATCAAATGCCAAAAGAACGTAAAGGGGAATGAGAAAGCAATTCCTTGAGAATTAAAACTAGATTCCAATCAATGGAAAAAAGAATTTAAAGGACAAAGAGAAACCAATTCATTATGGACTAAGACTTACCTGCAATCAAATGCCAAAAGAACGTGAAGGACGAAGAGAAACCAATTCCTTAAGGATTAAGAGTTGATTCCAATCAATGGAGAAAAGAACTTACAGGACAAAGAGAAACCAATTCATTATGGACTAAGCCCTACTTCCAATCAAATGCCAAAAGAACTTAAAGGACAATGGCAAACCAATTCCCTAAGGATTAAGACTTAATTCCAATCAATGGCAAAAAGAACATAAAGGACGAAGAGAAACCAATTCATTATGGACTAAGACTTACTTCCAATCAAATGCCAAAAGAACGTAAAGGGGAATGAGAAAGCAATTCCTTGAGAATTAAAACTAGATTCCAATCAATGGAAAAAAGAATTTAAAGGACAAAGAGAAACCAATTCATTATGGACTAAGACTTACTTGCAATCAAATGCCAAAAGAACGTGAAGGACGAAGAGAAACCAATTCCTTAAGGATTAAGAGTTGATTCCAATCAATGGCAAAAAGAACTTACAGGACAAAGAGAAACCAATTCATTATGGACTAAGCCCTACTTCCAATCAAATGCCAAAAGAACTTAAAGGACAATGGCAAACCAATTCCCTAAGGATTAAGACTTAATTCCAATCAATGGCGAAACGAACTTAAAGGACGGTTAGAGAAACCAATTCATTATGGACTAAGACTTACTTCCAATCAAATGCCAAAAGAACGTAAAGGGGAATGAGAAAGCAATTCCTTGAGAATTAAAACTAGATTCCAATCAATGGAAAAAAGAATTTAAAGGACAAAGAGAAACCAATTCATTATGGACTAAGACTTACGGTAATCAAATGCCAAAAGAACGAAAGACAAAAGAGAAACCAATTCCTTAAGGATTAAGACTAGATTCCAATCAATGGCAAAAAGAACTTAAAGGACAAAGAGAAACCAATTCATTATGGACTAAGACTTACTTGCAATCAAATGCCAAAAGAACGTAAAGGACAATGAGAAACCAATACCTTGAGGATTAAGACTAGATTCCAATCAATGGCAAAAAGAACTTAAAGGACAATGAGAAACCAATTCATTATGGACTAAGACTTACTTGCAATCAAATGCCAAAAGAACGTAAAGGACAAAGAGAAACCAATTCCTTAAGGATTAAGACTTGATTCCAATCAATGGCAAAAAGAACTTAAAGGACAAAGAGAAACCAATTCATTATGGACTAAGCCCTACTTCCAACCAAATGCCAAAAGAACTTAAAGGACAATGGCAAACCAATTCCCTAAGGATTAAGACTTAATTCCAATCAATGGCAAAAAGAACATAAAGGACGAAGAGAAACCAATTCATTATGGACTAAGACTTACTTCCAATCAAATGCCAAAAGAACGTAAAGGGGAATGAGAAAGCAATTCCTTGAGAATTAAAACTAGATTCCAATCAATGGAAAAAAGAATTTAAAGGACAAAGAGAAACCAATTCATTATGGACTAAGACTTACTTGCAATCAAATGCCAAAAGAACGTAAAGGACAAAGAGAAACCAATTCCTTAAGGATTAAGACTAGATTCCAATCAATGGCAAAAAGAACTTAAAGGACAAAGAGAAACCAATTCATTATGGACTAAGACTTACTTGCAATCAAATGCCAAAAGAACGTAAAGGACAATGAGAAACCAATACCTTGAGGATTAAGACTAGATTCCAATCAATGGCAAAAAGAACTTAAAGGACAATGAGAAACCAATTCATTATGGACTAAGACTTACTTGCAATCAAATGCCAAAAGAACGTAAAGGACAAAGAGAAACCAATTCCTTAAGGATTAAGACTTGATTCCAATCACTGGCGAAAAGAACTTAAAGGACATAGAGAAACCAATTCGTTATGGACTAAGCCCTACTTCCAATCAAATGCCAAAAGAACTTAAAGGACAATGGCAAACCAATTCCCTAAGGATTAAGACTTAATTCCAATCAATGGCAAAAAGAACATAAAGGATGAAGAGAAACCAATTCATTATGGACTAAGACTTACTTCCAATCAAATGCCAAAAGAACGTAAAGGGGAATGAGAAAGCAATTCCTTGAGAATTAAAACTAGATTCCAATCAATGGAAAAAAGAATTTAAAGGACAAAGAGAAACCAATTCATTATGGACTAAGACTTACTTGCAATCAAATGCCAAAAGAACGTAAAGGACAATGAGAAACCAATTCCTTGAGGATTAAGACTAGATTCCAATCAATGGCAAAAAGAACATAGAGGACAAAGAGAAACCAATTCGTTATCGACTAAGACTTACTTGCAATCAAATGCCAAAAGAACGTAAAGGACAAAGAGAAACCAATTCCTTAATGATTAAGACTTGATTCCAATCAATAGCAAAAAGAACTTAAAGGACAAAGAGAAACCAATTCATTATGGACTAAGACTTACTTGCAATCAAATGCCAAAAGAACGTGAAGGACGAAGAGAAACCAATTCCTTAAGGATTAAGACTTGATTCCAATCAATGGCAAAAAGAACTTAAAGGACAAAGAGAAACCAATTCATTATTGACTAAGACTTACTTCCAATCAAATGCCAAAAGAACGTAAAGGACAATGAGAAACCAATTCCTTGAGGATTAAGACTAGATTCCAATCAATGGCAAAAAGAACATAGAGGACAAAGAGAAACCAATTCGTTATCGACTAAGACTTACTTGCAATCAAATGCCAAAAGAACGTAAAGGACAAAGAGAAACCAATTCCTTAATGATTAAGACTTGATTCCAATCAATAGCAAAAAGAACTTAAAGGACAAAGAGAAACCAATTCATACTTTGACTAAGACTTACTTGCAATCAAATGCCAAAAGAACGTAAAGGACAATGAGAAACCAATTCCTTGAGTATTAAGACTAGATTCCAATCAATGGCAAAAAGAACATAAGGGACAAAGACAAAACCACTTCATTATGGACTAAGCCCTACTTCCAATCAAATGCCAAAAGAACTTAAAGGACAATGGCAAACCAATTCCATAAGGATTAAAACTTAATTCCAATCTATGGCAAAAAGAATATAAAGGAGGAAGAGAAACCAATTCATTATGGACTAAGACTTACTTCCAATCAAATGCCAAAAGAACGTAAAGGACAATGAGAAACCAATTCCTTGAGGATTAAGACTAGATTCCAATCAATGGCAAAAAGAATTTAAAGGACAAAGAGAAACCAATTCATTATGGACTAAGACTTACTTGCAATCAAATGCCAAAAGAATTTAAAGATTAAAGAGAAACCAATTCCTTAAGGATTAAGAGTTGATTCCAATCAATGGCAAAAAGAACTTACAGGACAAAGAGAAACCAATTCATTATGGACTAAGCCCTACTTCCAATCAAATGCCAAAAGAACTTAAAGGACAATGGCAAACCAATTCCCTAAGGATTAAGACTTAATTCCAATCAATGGCAAAAAGAACATATAATACTGACAAGAGAAACCAATTCATCATGGACTAAGACTTACTTCCAATCAAATGCCAAAAGAACGAAAGGGAATGAGAAAAGCAATTTGAGAATTATAACTAGATTCCAATCAATGGAAAAAAGAATTTAAAGGACAAAGAGAAAACTAATCTATTATGGACTAAGACTTACTTGCAATCAAATGCCAAAAGAACGTAAAGGACAAAGAGAAACCAATTCCTTAAGGATTAAGACTAGATTCCAATCAATGGCAAAAAGAACTTAAAGGACAAAGAGAAACCAATTCATTATGGACTAAGACTTACTTGCAATCAAATGCCAAAAGAACGTAAAGGACAAAGAGAAACCAATTCCTTAAGGATTAAGACTTGATTCCAATCACTGGCGAAAAGAACTTAAAGGACATAGAGAAACCAATCTGACATGGATCAAGCCCTTAGCTTCCAATCAAATGCCAAAAGAACTTAAAGGACAATGGCAAACCAATTCCCTAAGGATTAAGACTTAATTCCAATCAATGGCAAAAAGAACATAAAGGATGAAGAGAAACCAATTCATTATGGACTAAGACTTACTTCCAATCAAATGCCAAAAGAACGTAAAGGGGAATGAGAAAGCAATTCCTTGAGAATTAAAACTAGATTCCAATCAATGGAAAAAAGAATTTAAACGACAAAGAGAAACCAATTCATTATGGACTAAGACTTACTTGCAATCAAATGCCAAAAGAACGTAAAGGACAATGAGAAACCAATTCCTTGAGGATTAAGACTAGATTCTAATCAATGGCAAAAAGAATTTAAAGGACAAAGAGAAACCAATCTTATTAAGACTAAGATTCTACTTGCAATCAAATGCCAAAAGAACGTGAAGGACTAAGAGAAACCAATTCCTTATGATTAAGACTTGATTCCAATGAATGGCAAAAAGAACTTAAAGGACAAAGAGAAACCAATTCATTATGGACTAAGCCCTACTTCCAACCAAATGCCAAAAGAACTTAAAGGACAACGGCAAACCAATTCCCTAAGGATTAAGACTTAATTCCAATCAATGGCAAAAAGAACATAAAGGACGAAGAGAAACCAATTCATTATGGACTAAGAATTACTTCCAATCAAATGCCAAAAGAACGTAAAGGGGAATGAGAAAGCAATTCCTTGAGAATTAAAACTAGATTCCAATCAATGGAAAAAAGAATTTAAAGGACAAAGAGAAACCAATTCATTATGGACTAAGACTAGATTCCAATCAATGGCAAAAAGAACTTAAAGGACAAAGAGAAACCAATTCATTATGGACTAAGACTTACTTGCAATCAAATGCCAAAAGAACGTGAAGGACGAAGAGAAACCAATTCCTTAAGGATTAAGACTTGATTCCAATCAATGGCAAAAAGAACTTAAAGGACAAAGAGAAACCAATTCATTATGGACTAAGCCCTACTTCCAATCAAATGCCAAAAGAACTTAAAGGACAATGGCAAACCAATTCCCTAAGGATTAAGACTTAATTCCAATCAATGGCAAAAAGAACATAAAAACGTAAGAGAAACTAATTCATTATGGACTAAGACTTACTTCCAATCAAATGCCAAAAAGAACGTAAAGGAAATGAGAAAGCAATTCCTTGAGAATTAAAACTAGATTCCAATCAATGGAAAAAAGAATTTAAAGGACAAAGAGAAACCAATTCATTATGGACTAAGACTTACTTGCAATCAAATGCCAAAAGAACGTAAAGGACAAAGAGAAACCAATTCCTTAAGGATTAAGACTAGATTCCAATCAATGGCAAAAAGAACTTAAAGGACAAAGAGAAACCAATTCATTATGGACTAAGACTTACTTGCAATCAAATGCCAAAAGAACGTAAAGGACAATGAGAAACCACACTTTCAGAGGATTAAGACTTGATTCCAATCAATGCAAAAGAACTTAAAGGACAAATGAGAAACCACAA
>JAVHNO010000188.1:0-41112 GCA_031439595.1 Pterocarpus santalinus | reverse complement strand
CCAATTCCTTGAGGATTAAGACTAGATTCCAATCAATGGCAAAAAGAATTTAAAGGACAAAGAGAAACCAATTCATTATGGACTAATACTTACTTGCAATCAAATGCCAAAAGAACGTGAAGGACGAAGAGAAACCAATTCCTTGAGGATTAAGACTTGATTCCAATCAATGGCAAAAATAACTTAAAGGACAAAGAGAAACCATTTCATTATGGACTAAGACTTACTTGCAATCAAATGCCAAAAGAACGTAAAGGGGAATGAAAAAGCAATTCCATGAGAATTAAAACTAGATTCCAATCAATGGAAAAAAGAATTTAAAGGACAAAGAGAAACCAATTCATTATGGACTAAGACTTACTTGCAATCAAATGCCAAAAGAACGTAAAGGACAACGAGAAACCAATTCCTTGAGGATTAAGACTAGATTCTAATCAATGGCAAAAAGAATTTAAAGGACAAAGAGAAACCAATTCATTATGGACTAAGACTTACTTGCAATCAAATGCCAAAAGAACGTGAAGGACGAAGAGAAACCACCTTTAAGGATTAAGACTCTCCTGATTCCAATCAATGGCAAAAAGAACTTAACATGGGACAAAGAGATAACCAATTCCATTATGGACTAAGCCCTACTTTCCAAACTCAAATGCCAAAAAGAACTTAAAGGACAATGGCAAACCAATTCCCTAAGGATTAAGACTTAATTCCAATCAATGGCAAAAAGAACATAAAGGACGAAGAGAAACCAATTCATTATGGACTAAGAATTACTTCCAATCAAATGCCAAAAGAACGTAAAGGGGAATGAGAAAGCAATTCCTTGAGAATTAAAACTAGATTCCAATCAATGGAAAAAAGAATTTAAAGGACAAAGGGAAACCAATTCATTATGGACTAAGAGTAGATTCCAATCAATGGCAAAAAGAACTTAAAGGACAAAAAGAAACCAATTCATTATGGACTAAGACTTACTTGCAATCAAATGCCAAAAGAACGTGAAGGACGAAGAGAAACCAATCTCTTAAGGATTGGGCACTCGATTCCAATCAATGGCAAAAAAGAACTTAAAGGACAAAGAGAAACCAATTCATTATGGACTAAGACCGTACTTGCAATCAAATGCCAAAAGAACGTGAAGGACGAAGAGAATCCAATTCCTTAAGGATTAAGACTTGATTCCAATCAATGGCAAAAAGAACTTAAAGGACGCAAGAGAAACCAATCTCTCATTATGGACTAAGACTTCACTTCCAATCATAAATGCCAAAAAGAACGTAAAGGGACAATGAGAAACCAATTCCTCAAGGATTAAGACTAGATTCCAATCAATGGCAAAAAAGAACATAAAGGACAGAAAAGAGAAAACCAATTCATTATGGACTAAGACTTACTTCCAACTCAAATGCCAAAAGAACGTGAAAGGACAAAGAGAAACCAATTCCTGAGGATTAAGACCAGGATTCCAATCAATGGCAAAAGAACCTTAAAGCGACAAAGAGAAACCTAATTCATTATGGGCTAAGACTGACGGCCAATCAAATGCCAAAAGAACGTAAAGGACAAAGAGAAACCAATTCCTGAAGGATTAAGACTCTGATTCCAATCAATGGCTTAAAAGAACTTACAGGACAAAGAGAAAGCAATTCATTATGGACTAAGACTAACTTGCTATTAAATGCCAAAGGAACGTAAAGGACAATGAGAAACCAATACCTTGAGGACTAAGACTTACTTCCAATCAATGGCAAAAGAACTTAAAGGACAAAGAGAAACCAATTCATTAGGGATTAGAGACTTACTTCAATCAAATGCCAAAGAACTTAAAGGACAAGAGAAACCAATTCATTATGGACTAAGAGTTACTTGCAATCAAATGCCAAAGGAACGTAAAGGACAAAGAGAAACCAATTCATTATGGACTAAGACGTACTTCCAATCAAAAGCCAAAAGAACTTAAAGGACAAAGTGAAACCAATTCATTATGAACTAGGACTTACTTCCAATCAAATGCCAAAAGAACGTAAAGGACAAAGAGAAACCAATTCCACAATGATTAAGACTTGCATTCAATCAATGGCCAAAAGAACTTAAAGGACAAAGAGAAACCAATTCATTATGGACTAAGACTTACTTCCAATCAATGGCAAAAAGAACTTAAAGGACAAAGAGAAACCAATTCATTATGGACTAAGACTTACTTGCAATCAAATGCCAAAAGAACGTAAAGGACAATGAGAAACCAATTCCTTGATTCCTTAAGGATTAAGACTTGATTCCAATCAATGGCAAAAAGAACTTAAAGGACAAAGAGAAACCAATTCATTATGGACTAAGACTTACTTCCAATCAAATGCCAAAAGAACGTAAAGGACAATGAGAAACCAATTCCTTAAGGATTAAGACTTGATTCCAATCAATGGCAAAAAGAACTTAAAGGACAAAGAGAAACCAATTCATTATGGACTAAGACATACTTGCAATCAAATGCCAAAAGAACGTAAAGGACAATGAGAAACCAATTCCTTAAGGATTAAGACTTGATTCCAATCAATGGCAAAAAGAACTTAAAGGACAAAGAGAAACCAATTCATTATGGACTAAGACTTACTTGCAATCAAATGCCAAAAGAACGTAAAGGACAATGAGAAACCAATTCCTTAAGGATTAAGACTTGATTCCAATCAATGGCAAAAAGAACTTAAAGGACAAAGAGAAACCAATTCATTATGGACTAAGACTTACTTCCAATCAAATGCCAAAAGAACGTAAAGGACAAAGAGAAACCAATTCCTTAAGGATTAAGACTTGATTCCAATCAATGGCAAAAAGAACTTAAAGGACAAAGAGAAACCAATTCATTATGGACTAAGACTTACTTGCAATCAAATGCCAAAAGAACGTAAAGGACAATGAGAAACCAATTCCTTGAGGATTAAGACTTGACTCAATCAATGGCAAAAGAACTTAAAGGACAAAGAGAAACCAATTCATTATGGACTAAGACTTACTTGCAATCAAATGCCAAAAGAACGTAAAGGACAAAGAGAAACCAATTCCTTAATTATTAAGATTTGATTCCAATCAATGGTAGAAAGAACTTAACGGACAAAGAGAAACCAATTCATTATGGACTAAGACTTACTTCATATTAAATGACAAAAGAATGTAAAGGACAAAGAGAAACTAATTCCTTGAGGATTAAGACTTGATTCCAATCACTGGCAAAAAGAACTTAAAGGACAAGAGAAACCAAGTCATTATGGACTAAGACTTACTTCCAATCAAATGCCAAAGAACGTAAAGGACAATGAGAAACCAATTCCTTAAGGATTAAGACTAGATTCGAATCAATGCCAAAAAGAAGTTAAAGGACGAAGAGAAACCAATTCATTATGGACTAAGACTTACTTCCAATTAAATGACAAAAGAACGTAAGGGAGAAAGAGAAACTAATTCCTTGAGGATTAAGACTTGATTCCAATCAATGGCAAAAAGAACTTAAAGGACATAGAGAAACCAATTCATTATAGACTAAGACTTACTTCCAATCAAATGCCAAAAGAACGTAAGGAACAAAGAGAAACCAATTCCTTAAGGATTAAGACTTGATTCCAATCAATGGCAAAAAGAACTTCAAGGACAAAGAGAAACCAATTCATTATGGACTAAGACTTACTTCCAATCAACTGCCAAAAGAACGTAAAGGACAAGGAGAAACCCATTCCTTAAGGACTAAGACTTGATTCCAATCAATGGCAAAAAGAACTTAAAGGACAAAGAGAAACCAATTCATTATGGACTAAGACTTACTTGCAATCAAATGCCAAAAGAACGTAAAGGACAAAGAGAAACCAATTCCTTGAGGATTAAGACTTGATTCAATCAATGGCAAAAGAACTTAAAGGACAAAGTGAAACCAATTCATTATGGACTAAGATGTACTTCCAATCAAATGCCAAAAGAACGTAAAGGACAATAAGAAACCAATTCCATAAGGATTAAGACTTGATTCCAATCAATGGCAAAAAGAACTTAAAGGACAAAGAGAAACCAATTCATTATGGACTAAGACTTACTTCCAATCAAATGCCAAAAGAACGTAAAGGACAATGAGAAACCAATTCCTTAAGGATTAAGACTTGATTCCAATCAATGGCAAAAAGAACTTAAAGGACAAAGAGAAACCAATTCATTATGGACTAAGACTTACTTGCAATCAAATGCCAAAAGAACGTAAAGGACAAAGAGAAACCAATTCCTTCAGGATTAAGACTTGATTCCAATCAATGGCAAAAAGAACTTAAAGGACAAAGAGAAACCAATTCATTATGGACTAAGACTTACTTGCAATCAAATGCCAAAAGAACGTAAAGGACAATGAGAAACCAATTCCTTGAGGATTAAGACTTGATTCCAATCAATGGCAAAAAGAACTTAAAGGACAAAGAGAAACCAATTCATTATGGACTAAGACTTACTTCGATCCAAATACCAAAAGAACGTTAAGGAGAATGAGAAACCAATTCCTTGAGGATTAAGTCTTGATTCCAATCAATGGCAAAAAGAACTTAAAGGACAAGAGAAACCAATTCATTATGGACTAAGACTTACTTGCAATCAAATGCCAAAAGAACGTAAGGACAATGAGAAACCAATTCCTTAAGGATTAAGACTTGATTCAATGAATGGCAAAAACAACTTAAAGCACAAAGAGAAACCAATTCATTATGGACTAAGACTTACTTCCAATCAAATGCCAAAAGAACGTAAAGGACAAAGAGAAACCAATTCCTTAAGGATTAAGACTTGATTCCAATCAATGGCAAAAAGAACTTAAAGGACAAAGAGAAACCAATTCATTATGGACTAAGACTTACTTCCAATCAAATGCCAAAAGAAATTAAAGGACAAAGAGAAACCAATTCCTTAAGGATTAAGACTTGATTCCAATCAATGGCAAAAAGAACTTAAAGGACAAAGAGAAACCAATTCATTATGGACTAAGACTTACTTCCAATCAAATGCCAAAAGAACGTAAAGGACAATGAGAAACCAATTCCTTAAGGATTAAGACTTGATTCCAATCAATGGCAAAAAGAACTTAAAGGACAAGAGAAACCAAGTCATTATGGACTAAGACTTACTTCCAATCAAATGCCAAAAGAACGTAAAGGACAAAGAGAAACCAATTCCTTGAGGATTAAGACTTGATTCCAATCAATGGCAAAAGAACTTAAAGGACAAAGAGAAACCAATTCATTATGGACTAAGACTTACTTCCAATCAAATGCCAAAAGAACTTAAAGGTCAAAGAGAAACCAATTCCCTATGGATTAAGACTTGCTTCCAATCAATGGCAAAAAGAACTTAAAGGACAAAGAGAAACCAATTCATTACGGACTAAGACTTATTCCAATCAAATGCCAAAAGAACGTAAAGGACAAAGAGAAACCAATTCCTTATGGATTAAGACTTACTTCCCAATCAATGGCAAAAAAACTTAAAGGACAAAGAGAAACCAATTCCTTGAGGATTAAGACTAGATTCCAATCACTGGCAAAAAGAACGTAAAGGACAAAGATAAACCAATTCATTATGGATTGAGACCTACTTCCAATCAATGGCAAAAAGAACTTAAAGGACAAAGAGAAACCAATTCATTATGGAGTAAGACTTACTTCCCAATCAAATGGCAAAAGAACTTAAAGGACAAAGAGAAACCAATTCCTTATGGATTAAGACTTGACTTCCAATCAATGGCAAAAGAACTTAAAGGACAAAGAGAAACCAATTCATTATGGACTAAGACTTGATTCCAATTCCAATCAAATTAAAGCCAAAAGCACGTCAAGGACAAAGAGAAACCAATTCCTTATGGATTAAGACTTGATTCCAATCAATGGCAAAAGAACGTAAAGGACAAAGAGAAACCAATTCCTTAAGGATTAAGACTTGATTCCAATCAATTGCAAAAAGAACTTAAAGGACAAAGAGAAACCAATTCATTATGGACTAAGACTTACTTGCAATCAAATGCCAAAAGAACATAAAGGACAAAGAGAAAGCAATTCCTTGAGGATTAAGACTTGATTCCAATCAAATGGCAAAAGATCGTAAAGGACAAAGATAAACCAATTCATTATGGATTGAGACCTACTTCCAATCAATGGCAAAAAGAACTTAAAGGACAAAGAGAAACCAATTCAATATGGACTAAGACTTACTTGCAATCAAATGCCAAAAGAACGTAAAGGACAATCAGAAACCAATTCCTTAAGGATTAAATCTTGCTTCCAATCAATGGCAACAAGAACATGAAGAACAAAGAGAAACCAATTCATTATGGACTAAGACTTGACTTCCAATCAAATGCCAAAAGAACTTAAAAGGACAAAGAGAAACCAATTCCTTAAGGATTAAGACTTGACTTCCAATCAATGGCAAAAGAACTTAAAGGACAAAGAGAAACCAATTCATTATGGACTAAGACTTACTTCCAATCAAATGCCAAAAGAACGTAAAAGAATAAAGAGAAACCAATTCCTTAAGGATGAACGCTTGCTTCCAATCAATGGCAAAAAGAACTTAAAGGACAAAGAGAAACCAATTCATTATGGACTAAGACTTGACTTCCAATCAAATGCCAAAAGAACGTAAAGGACAAAGAGAAACCAATTCCTTAAGGATTAAGACTTGATTCCAATCAATGGCAAAAAGAACTTAAAGGACAAAGAGAAACCAATTCATTATGGACTAAGACTTACTTCCAATCAAATGCCAAAAGAACGTAAAGGACAAAGAGAAACCAATTCCTTAAGGATTAAGACTTGATTCCAATCAATGGCAAAAAGAACTTAAAGGACAAAGAGAAACCAATTCATTATGGAGTAAGACTTACTTCCAATCAAATGGAAAAAGAACTTAAAGGACGAAGAGAAACCAATTCATTATGGACTAAGACTTACTTCCAATCAATGGCAAAAAGAACTTAAAGGACAAAGAGAAACCAATTCATTATCGACTAAGACTTACTTCCTATCAAATGCCAAAAGAACGTAAAGGACAAAGAGAAACCAATTCATTATGGACTAAGACTTACTTCCAATCAATGGCAAAAAGAACTTAAAGGACAAAGAGAAACCAATTCATTATGGACTAAGACTTACTTCCAATCAAATGCCAAAGGAACGTAAAGGACAAAGAGAAACCAATTCCTTAAGGATTAAGACTTGATTGCAATCAATGGCAAAAAGAACTTAAAGGACAAAGAGAAACCAATTCATTATGGACTAAGACTTTCTTCCAATCAAATGCCAAAAGAACGTAAGGACAATGAGAAACCAATTCTTAAGGATTAAGACTTGATTCAATCAATGGCAAAAGAACTTAAAGGACAAGAGAAACCAATTCATTATGGACTAAGACTTACTTGCAATCAAATGCCAAAAGAACGTGAAGGACAAAGAGAAACCAATTCCTTAAGGATTAAGACTTGATTCCAATCAATGGCAAAAAGAACTTAAAGGACAAAGAGAAACCAATTCATTATGGACTAAGACTTACTTCCAATCAAATGCCAAAAGAACGTAAAGGACAATGAGAAACCAATTCCTTAAGGATTAAGACTTGATTCAATCAATGGCAAAAAGAACTTAAAGGACAAAGAGAAACCAATTCATTATGGACTAAGACTTACTTCCAATCAAATGCCAAAAGAACGTAAAGGACAATGAGAAACCAATTCCTTAAGGAATAAGACTTAGATTCAATCGATGGAAAAAAGAACTTAAAGAACAAAGAGAAACCAATTCATTATGGACTAAGACTTACTTGCAATCATATGCCAAAAGAACGTATATGACAAAGCGAAACCAATTCCTTATCGATTAAGACTTGATTCCAATCACTGGCAAAAAGAACTTAAAGGACAAGAGAAACCAAGTCATTATGGACTAAGACTTACTTCCAATCAAATGCCAAAAGAACGTAAAGGACAAAGAGAAACCAATTCCTTAAGGACTAAGACTTGGCAAAAGATTAAAGGACAAAGAGAAACCAATCAATGACTAAGACTTACTTCCAATCAAAAGCCAAAAGAACTTAAAGGACAAAGAGAAACCAATTCATTTTGGACTAAGACTTACTTCCAATCAAATGCCAAAAGAAAGTAAAGGACAAAGAGAAACCAATTCCTTATTGATTAAGACTTGATTCCAATCAATAGCAAAAAGAACTTAAAGGACATAGAGAAACCAATTCATTATGGACTAAGACTTACTTCCAATCAACTGCCAAAAGAACGTAAAGGACAAGGAGAAACCAATTCCTTAAGGACTAAGACTTGATTCCAATCAATGGCAAAAAGAACTTAAAGGACAAAGAGAAACCAATTCATTATGGACTAAGACTTACTTCCAATCAAATGCCAAAAGAACGTAAAGGACAAAGAGAAACCAATTCCTTAAGGATTAAGACTTGATTCCAATCAATGGCAAAAAGAACTTAAAGGACAAAGAGAAACCAATTCATTATGGACTAAGACTTACTTCCAATCAAATGCCAAAAGAACGTAAAGGACAAAGAGAAACCAATTCCTTAAGGATTAAGACTTGATTCCAATCAATGGCAAAAAGAACTTAAAGGACAAAGAGAAACCAATTCATTATGGACTAAGACTTACTTCCAATCAAATGCCAAAAGAACGTAAAGGACAAAGAGAAACTAATTCCTTAAGGATTAAGACTTGATTCCAACCAATGGCAAAAAGAACTTAAAGGACAAAGAGAAACCAATTCATTATGGACTAAGACTTACTTCCAATCAAATGCCAAAAGAACGTAAAGGACAATGAGAAACCAATTCCTTGAGGATTAAGACTTGATTCCAATCAAAAGAATAAAGGACAAAGGAAACCAATTCATTAAAAGACTTACTTCCAATCAAATGCCAAAAGAACGTAAAGGACAAAGAGAAACCAATTCATTATGGACTAAGACTTACTTCCAATCAAATGCCAAAAGAACGTAAAGGACAAAGAGAAACCAATTCCTTAAGGATTAAGACTTGATTCCAATCAATGGCAAAAAGAACTTAAAGGACAAAGAGAAACCAATTCATTATGGACTAAGACTTACTTCCAATCAAATGCAAAAAGAACGTAAAGGACAAAGAGAAACCAATTCCTTAAGCATTAAGACTTGATTCCAATCAATGGCAAAAAGAACTTAAAGGACAAAGAGAAACCAATTCATTATGGACTAAGACTTACTTCCAATCAAATGCCAAAAGAACGTAAAGGACAAAGAGAAACCAATTCCTTAAGGATTAAGACTTGATTCCAATCAATGGCAAAAAGAACTTAAAGGACAAAGAGAAACCAATTCATTATGGACTAAGACTTACTTCCAATCAAATGCCAAAAGAACGTAAAGGACAAAGAGAAACCAATTCCTTAAGGATTAAGTCTTCATTCCAATCAATGGCAAAAAGAACTTAATAGACGAAGACAAACCAATTCATTATGGACTAAGACTTACTTCCAATCAAATGCCAAAAGAACGTAAAGGACAAAGAGAAACCAATTCCTTAAGGATTAAGACTTGATTCCAATCAATGGCAAAAAGAACTTAAAGGACAAAGAGAAACCAATTCATTATGGACTAAGACTTACTTCCAATCAAATGCCAAAAGAACGTAAAGGACAAAGAGAAACCAATTCCTTAAGGATTAAGACTTGATTCCAATCAATGGCAAAAAGAACTTAAAGGACAAAGAGAAACCAATTCATTATGGACTAAGACTTACTTCCAATCAAATGCCAAAAGAACGTAAAGGACAAAGAGAAACCAATTCCTTAAGGATTAAGACTTGATTCCAATCAATGGCAAAAGAACTTAAAGGACAAAGAGAAACCAATTCATTATGGACTAAGACTTACTTCCAATCAAATGCCAAAAGAACGTAAAGGACAAAGAGAAACCAATTCCTTAAGGATTAAGACTTGATTCCAATCAATGGCAAAAAGAACTTAAAGGACAAAGAGAAACCAATTCATTATGGACTAAGACTTACTTGCAATCAAATGCCAAAAGAACGTAAAGGACAAAGAGAAACCAATTCCTTAAGGATTAAGACTTGAATCCAATCAATGGCGAAAAGAACTTAAAGGACAAAGAGAAACCAATTCATTATGGACTAAGACTTACTTCCAATCAAATGCCAAAAGAACGTAAAGGACAAAGAGAAACCAATTCCTTAAGGATTACGGCTTTATTCCAATCAATGGCAAAAAGAACTTAAAGGACAAAGAGAAACCAATTCATTATGGACTAAGACTTACTTGCAATCAAATGCCAAAAGAACGTAAAGGACAAAGAGAAACCAATTCCTTAAGGATTAAGACTTGATTCCAATCAATGGCAAAAAGAACTTAAAGGACAAAGAGAAACCAATTCATTATGGACTAAGACTTACTTGCAATCAAATGCCAAAAGAACGTAAAGGACAAAGAGAAACCAATTCCTTAAGGATTAAGACTTGATTCCAATCAATGGCAAAAAGAACTTAAAGGACAAAGAGAAACCAATTCATTATGGACTAAGACTTACTTCCAATCAAATGCCAAAAGAACGTAAAGGACAAAGAGAAACCAATTCCTTAAGGATTAAGACTTGATTCCAATCAATGGCAAAAAGAACTTAAAGGACAAAGAGAAACCAATTCATTATGGACTAAGACTTACTTCCAATCAAATGCCAAAAGAACGTAAAGGACAAAGAGAAACCAATTCCTTAAGGATTAAGACTTGATTCCAATCAATGGCAAAAAGAACTTAAAGGACAAAGAGAATCCAATTCGTTATGGACTAAGACTTACTTCCAATCAAATGCCAAAAGAACGTAAAGGACAAAGAGAAACCAATTCCTTAAGGATTAAGACTTGATTCCAATCAATGGCAAAAAGAACTTAAAGGACAAAGAGAAACCAATTCATTATGGACTAAGACTTACTTCCAATCAAATGCCAAAAGAACGTAAAGGACAAAGAGAAACCAATTCCTTAAGGATTAAGACTTGATTCCAATCAATGGCAAAAAGAACTTAAAGGACAAAGAGAAACCAATTCATTATGGACTAAGACTTACTTCCAATCAAATGCCAAAAGAACGTAAAGGACAAAGAGAAACCAATTCCTTAAGGATTAAGACTTGATTCCAATCAATGGCACAAAGAACTTAAAGGACAAAGAGAAACCAATTCATTATGGTCTAAGACTTACTTCCAATCAAATGCCAAAAGAACGTAAAGGACAAAGAGAAACCAATTCCTTAAGGATTAAGACTTGATTCCAATCAATGGCAAAAAGAACTTAAAGGACAAAGAGAAACCAATTCATTATGGACTAAGACTTACTTCCAATCAAATGCCAAAAGAACGTAAAGGACAAAGAGAAACCAATTCCTTAAGGATTAAGACTTGATTCCCAATCAATGGCAAAAGAACTTAAAGGACAAAGAGAAACCAATTCGTTATGGACTAAGACTTACTTGCAATCAAATGCCAAAAGAACGTACAGGACAAAGAGAAACAATTCCTTAAGGATTAAGACTTGATTGCAATCAATGACAAAAAGAACTTAAAGGACAAAGAGAAACCAATTAAATTAAGACTTGACTTCCAAAGAGAAACTTAAAGGACAAAGAGAAACCAATTCATTATGGACTAAGACTTACTTCCAATCAAATGCCAAAGGAACGTAAAGGACAAAGAGAAACCAATTCCTTAAGGATTAAGACTTGATTCCAATCAATGGCAAAAAGAACTTAAAGGACAAAGAGAAACCAATTCATTATGGACTAAGACTTACTTGCAATCAAATGCCAAAAATAAAGTAAAGGACAAAGAGAAACCAATTCCTTAAGGATTAAGACTTGATTCCAATCAATGGCAAAAAGAACTTAAAGGACAAAGAGAAACCAATTCATTATGGTCTAAGACTTACTTCCAATCAAATGCCACAAAAACGTAAAAGGACAAAGAGAAACCAATTCCTTAAGGATTAAGACTTGATTCCAATCAATGGGAAAAAGAACTTAAAGGACAAAAGAGAAACCAATTCATTATGGACTAAGACTTACTTGCAATCAAAGGCCAAAAGAAAGCAAAGGACAAAGAGAAACCAATTCCTTAAGGATTAAGACTTGATTCCAATCAATGGCAAAAAGAACTTAAAGGACAAAGAGAATCCAATTCATTATGGACTAAGACTTACTTCCAATCAAATGCCAAAAGAACGTAAAGGACAAAGGGAAACCAATTCCTTAAGGATTAAGACTTGGCAAAAAGATTAAAGGACAAAGAGAAACCAATCAATGGACTTACTTCAATCAAAAAGAACTTAAAGGACAAAGATAAACCAATTCATTATGGACTAAGACTTACTTCCAATCAAATGCCAAAAGAACGTAAAGGACAAAGAGAAACCAATTCCTTAAGGATTAAGACTTGATTCCAATCAATGGCAAAAAAAACATAAAGGACAAAGAGAAACCAATTCATTATGGACTAAGACCTACTTCCAATCAAATGGCCAAAAGAACGTAAAGGACAAAGAGAAACCAATTCCTTAAGGATTAAGACTTGATTCCAATCAATGGCTAAAAGAACTTAAAGGAGAAAGAGAAACCAATTCATTATGGACTAAGACCTACTACTAATCAAATGCCAAAAGAACTTAAAGGACAAAGAGAAACCAATTCATTATGGACTAAGACTTACTTGCAATCAATGGCAAAAAGAACTTAAAGGACAAAGAGAAACCAATTCATTATGTACTAAGACTTACTTCCAATCAAATGCCAAAAGAACGTAAAGGACAAAGAAAAACCAATTCCATGAGGATTAAGGCTTGATTCCAATCAATGGCAAAAAGAACTTAAAGGACAAAGAGAATCCAATTCATTATGGACTAAGACTTACTTCCAATCAAATGCCAAAAGAACAAAGAGAAACCAATTCCTAAAGGATTCCAATCAACAAAGAGAAACCAATTCCTTGAGGATTAAGACTTGATTCCAATCAATGGCAAAAAGAACTTAAAGGACAAAGACAAACCAATTCATTTTGGACTAAGACTTGCTCCCAATCAAATGCCAAAAGAAAGTAAAGGACAAAGAGAAACCAATTCCTTAAGGATTAAGACTTGATTCCAATCAATGGCAAAAAGAACTTAAAGGACAAAGAGAAACCAATTCATTATGGACTAAGACTTACTTGCAATCAAATGCCAAAAGAACGTAAAGGACAAAGAGAAACCAATTCCTTAAGGGTTAAGACTTGATTCCCAATCAATGGCAAAAGAACTTAAAGGACAGAGAGAAGCCAATTCATTATGGACTAAGACTTACTTCCAATCAAATGCCAAAAGAACGTAAAGGACAAAGAGAAACCAATTCCTTAAGGATTAAGACTTGATCCCAATCAATGGCAAAAAGAACTTAAAGGACAAAGAGAAACCAATTCATTATGGACTAAGACTTACTTCCAATCAAATGCCAAAAGAACGTAAAGGACAAAGAGAAATCAATTCCTTAAGGATTAAGACTTGATTCCAATCAATGGCAAAAGGAACGTAAAAGAGAATTAGAAACCAATTCATTATGGACTAAGACTTACTTCCAATCAAATGCCAAAAGAACGTAAAAGACAAAGAGAAACCAATTCCTTAAGGATTAAGACTTGATTCCAATCAATGGCAAAAAGAACTTAAAGGACAAAGAGAAACCAATTCATTATGGACTAAGACTTACTTCCAATCAAATGCCAAAAGAACGTAAAGGACAAAGAGAAACCAATTCCTTAAGGATTAAGACTTGATTCCAATCAATGGCAAAAAGAACTTAAAGGACAAAGAGAAACCAATTCATTATGGACTAAGACTTACTTCCAATCAAATGCCAAAAGAACGTAAAGGACAAAGAGAAACCAATTCCTTAAGGATTAAGACTTGATTCCAATCAATGGCAAAAAGAACTTAAAGGACGAAGAGAAACCAATTCATTATGGACTAAGACTTACTTCCAATCAAATGCCAAAAGAACGTAAAGGACAAAGAGAAACCAATTCCTTAAGGATTAAGACTTGATTCCAATCAATGGCAAAAAGAACTTAAAGGACAAAGAGAAACCAATTCATTATGGACTAAGACTTACTTCCCAATCAAATGCCAAAAAGAACGTAAAGGACAAAGAGAAACCAATTCCTTAAGGATTAAGACTTGATTCCAATCAATGGCAAAAGAACTTAAAGGACAAAGAGAAACCAATTCATTATGGACTAAGACTTACTTCCCAATCAAATGCCAAAAGAACGTAAAGGACAAAGAGAAACCAATTCCTTAAGGATTAAGACTTGATTCCAATCAATGGCAAAAAGAACTTAAAGGACAAAGAGAAACCAATTCATTATGGACTAAGACTTACTTCCAATCAAATGCCAAATGAATGTAAAGGAAAAAGAGAAACCAATTCCTTAAGGATTAAGACTTGATTCCAATCATTGGCAAAAAGAACTTAAAGGACAAAGAGAAACCAATTCATTATGGACTAAGACTTAC
Source organism: Pterocarpus santalinus (assembly GCA_031439595.1). Taxonomy (NCBI): domain Eukaryota; kingdom Viridiplantae; phylum Streptophyta; class Magnoliopsida; order Fabales; family Fabaceae; genus Pterocarpus; species Pterocarpus santalinus. The sequence continues at coordinate 26,496 of JAVHNO010000188.1, read as the reverse complement.
TTCCAATCAAATGCCAAAAGAACGTAAGGGACAAAGAGAAACCAATTCCTTAAGGATTAAGACTTGATTCCAATCAATGGCAAAAAGAACTTAAAGGACAAAGAGAAACCAATTCATTATGGACTAAGACTTACTTCCAATCAAATGCCAAAAGAACGTAAAGGACAAAGAGAAACCAATTCCTTAAGGATTAAGACTTGATTCCAATCAATGGCAAAAAGAACTTAAAGGACAAAGAGAAACCAATTCATTATGGACTAAGACTTACTTCCAATCAAATGCCAAAAGAACGTAAAGGACAAAGAGAAACCAATTCCTTAAGGATTAAGACTTGATTCCAATCAATGGCAAAAAGAACTTAAAGGACAAAGAGAAACCAATTCATTATGGACTAAGACTTACTTCCAATCAAATGCCAAAGGAACGTAAAGGACAAAGAGAAACCAATTCTTAAGGATTAAGACTTGATTCCAATCAATGGCAAAAAGAACTTAAAGGACAAAGAGAAACCAATTCATTATGGACTAAGACTTACTTCCAATCAAATGCCAAAAGAACGTAAAGGACAAAGAGAAACCAATTCCTTAAGGATTAAGACTTGATTCCAATCAAAGAGAAACCAATGGATTAAGACTTGATTCCAAAAGATCTTAAAGGACAAAGAGAAACCAATTCATTATGGACTAAGACTTACTTCCAATCAAATGCCAAAAGAACGTAAAAGACAATGAGAAACCAATTCCTTGAGGAGTAAGGCTTGCTTCCAATCAATGGCGAAGAGAACTTAAAGGACAAAGAGAAACCAATTCATTATGGACTAAGACTTACTTCCAATCAAATGCCAAAAGAACGTACAGGACAAAGAGAAACCAATTCCTTAAGGATTAAGACTTGATTCCAATCAATGGCAAAAAGAACTTAAAGGACAAAGAGAAACCAATTCATTATGGACTAAGAATAACTTGCAATCAAATGCCAAAAGAACGTAAAGGACAAAGAGAAACCAATTCCTTAAGGATTAAGACTTGATTCCGAATCAATGGCAAAAAGAACATAAAGGACAAAGAGAAACCAATTCATTATCGACTAAGACTTACTTGCAATCAATTGCCAAAAGAACGTAAGGGACAAAGAGAAACCAATTCCTTAAGGATTAAGACTTGATTCCAATCAATGGCAAAAAGAACTTAAAGGACAAAGAGAAACCAATTCATTATGGACTAAGACTTACTTGCAATCAAATGCCAAAAGAACGTAAAGGACAATGAGAAACCAATGCCTTTAGAAACCAATTCAAAAAGAACTTAAAGGACAAAGGAAACCAATTCATTATTAAGACTTGATTCCAATCAATGGCAAAAAGAACTTAAAGGACAAAGAGAAACCAATTCATTATGGACTAAGACTTACTTCCAATCAAATGCCAAAAGAACGTAAAGGACAAAGAGAAACCAATTCCTTAAGGATTAAGACTTGACTTCCAATCAATGGCAAAAGAACTTAAACGACAAAGAGAAACCAATTCATTATGGACTAAAACTTACTTCCAATCAAATGCCAAAAGAACGTAAAGGACAAAGAGAAACCAATTCCTTAACGATTAAGACTTGATTCCAATCAATGGCAAAAATAACTTAAAGGACAAAGAGAAACCAATTCATTATGGACTAAGACTTACTTCCAATCAAATGCCAAAAGAACGTAAAAGACAATGAGAAACCAATTCCTTAAGGATTAAGACTTGCTTCCAATCAATGGCCAAAAGAACTTAAAGGACAAAGAGAAACCAATTCATTATGGACTAAGACTTACTTCCAATCAAATGCCAAAAGAACGTAAAGGACAAAGAGAAACCAATTCCTTAAGGATTAAGACTAGATTCCAATCAATGGCAAAAAGAACTTAAAGGACAAAGAGAAAGCAATTCATTATTGACTAAGACTTACTTCCAATCAAATGCCAAAAGAACGTAAAGGACAAAGAGAAACCAATTCATTATGCACTAAGATATGATTCCAATCAATGGCAAAAGAACTTAAAGGACAAAGAGAAACCAATTCATTATGGACTAAGACTTACTTCCCAATCAAATGCCAAAAGAAAGTAAAGGACAAAGAGAAACCAATTCCTTAAGGATTAAGACTTGATTCCAATCAATGGCAAAAATAACTTAAAGGACAAAGAGAAACCAATTCATTATGGACTAAGACTTACTTCCAATCAAATGCCAAAAGAACGTAAAGGACAAAGAAAAACCAATTCCATAAGGATTAAGGCTTGATTCCAATCAATGGCAAAAGAACTTAAAGGACAAAGAGAAACCAATTCATTATGGACTAAGACTTACTTCCAATCAAATGCCAAAAGAACGTAAAGGACAAAGGGAAACCAATTCCTTAAGGATTAAGACTTGACTTCCCAATCAATGGCAAAAAGAACTTAAAGGACAAAGAGAAACCAATTCATTATGGACTAAGACTTACTTCCAATCAAATGCCAAAAGAACGTAAAGGACAAAGAGAAACCAATTCCTTTAGGATTAAGACTTGACTTCCAATCAATGGCAAAAAGAACTTAAAGGACAAAGGGAAACCAATTCATTATGGACTAACACTTACTTCCAATCAAATGCCAAAAGAACGTAAAGGACAAAGAGAAACCAATTCCTTAAGGATTAAGACTTGATTCCAATCAATGGGAAAAAGAACTTAAAGGACAAAAGAGAAACCAATTCATTATGGACTAAGACTTACTTCCAATCAAATGCCAAAAGAACGTAAAGGACAAAGAGAAACCAATTCCTTAAGGATTAAGACTTGATTCCAATCAATGGCAAAAAGAACTTAAAGGACAAAGAGAAACCAATTCATTATGGACTAAGACTTACTTCCAATCAAATGCCAAAAGAACGTAAAGGACAAAGAGAAACCAATTCCTTAAGGATTAAGACTTGATTCCAATCAATGGCAAAAAGAACTTAAAGGACAAAGAGAAACCAATTCAATATGGACTAAGACTTACTTCCAATCAAATGCCAAAAGAACGTAAAGGACAATGAGAAACCAATTCCTTAAGGATTAAGACTTGATTCCAATCAATGGCAAAAGAACTTAAAGGACAAAGAGAAACCAATTCATTATGGACTAAGACTTACTTCCAATCAAATGCCAAAAGAACGTAAAGGACAAAGAGAAACCAATTCCTAAGGATTAAGACTTGATTCCAATCAATGGCAAAAGAACTTAAAGGACGAAGAGAAACCAATTCATTATGGACTAAGACTTACTTCCAATCAAATGCCAAAAGAACGTAAAGGACAAAGAGAAACCAATTCCTTAAGGATTAAGACTTGATTCCAATCAATGGCAAAAATAACTTAAAGGACAAAGAGAAACCAATTCATTATGGACTAAGACTTACTCCCAATCAAATCCCAAAAGAACGTAAAGGACAAAGAGAAACCAATTCCTTAAGGATTAAGACTTGATTCCAATCAATGGCAAAAAGAACTTAAAGGACAAAGAGAAACCAATTCATTATGGACTAAGACTTACTTCCAATCAAATGCCAAAAGAACGTAAAGGACAAAGAGAAACCAATTCTTAAGGATTAAGACTTGATTCCAATCAATGGCAAAAGAACTTAAAGGACAAAGAGAAACTAATTCATTATGGACTAAGACTTACTTCCAATCAAATGCCAAAAGAACGTAAAGGACAAAGAGAAACCAATTCCTTAAGGATTAAGACTTGATTCCAATCAATGGCTAAAAGAACTTAAAGGACAAAGAGAAACCAATTCATTATGGACTAAGACTTATTTCCAATCAAATGCCAAAAGAACGTAAAGGACAAAGAGAAACCAATTCCTTAAGGATTAAGACTGGATTCCAATCAATGGCAAAAAGAAATTAAAGGACAAAGAGAAACCAATTCATTATGGACTAAGACTTACTTCCAATCAAATGCCAAAAGAACGTAAAGGACAAAGAGAAACCAATTCCTTGAGGATTAAGACTTGATTCCAATCAATGGCAAAAAGAACTTAAAGGACAAAGAGAAACCAATTCATTATGGACTAAGACTTACTTCCAATCAAATGCCAAAAGAACGTAAAGGACAAAGAGAAACCAATTCCTTAAGGATTAAGACTTGATTCCAATCAATGGCAAAAAGAACTTAAAGGACAAAGAGAAACCAATTCATTATGGACTAAGACTTACTTCCAATCAAATGCCAAAAGAACGTAAAGGACAAAGAGAAACCAATTCCTTAAGGATTAAGACTTGATTCCAATCAATGGCAAAAAGAACTTAAAGGACAAAGAGAAACCAATTCATTATGGACTAAGACTTACTTCCAATCAAATGCCAAAAGAACGTAAAGGACAAAGAGAAACCAATTCCTTAAGGATTAAGACTTGATTCCAATCAATGGCAAAAAGAACTTAAAGGACAAAGAGAAACCAATTCATTATGGACTAAGACTTACTTCCAATCAAATGCCAAAAGAACGTAAAGGACAAAGAGAAACCAATTCCTTAAGGATTAAGACTTGATTCCAATCAATGGCAAAAAGAACTTAAAGGACAAAGAGAAACCAATTCATTATGGACTAAGACTTACTTCCAATCAAATGCCAAAAGAACGTAAAGGACAAAGAGAAACCAATTCCTTAAGGATTAAGACTTGATTCCAATCAATGGCAAAAAGAACTTAAAGGACAAAGAGAAACCAATTCATTATGGACTAAGACTTACTTCCAATCAAATGCCAAAAGAACGTAAAGGACAAAGAGAAACCAATTCCTCAAGGATTAACACTTGATTCCAATCAATGGCAAAAAAACTTAAAGGACAAAGAGAAACCAATTCATTATGGACTAAGACTTACTTCCAATCAAATGCCAAAAGAACGTAAAGGACAAAGAGAAACCAATTCCTTAAGGATTAAGACTTGATTCCAATCAATGGCAAAAAGAACTTAAAGGACAAAGAGAAACCAATTCAGTATGGACTAAGACTTACTTCCAATCAAATGCTAAAAGAACGTAAAGGACAAAGAGAAACCAATTCCTTAAGGATTAAGACTTGATTCCAATCAATGGCAAAAAAACTTAAAGGACAAAGAGAAACCAATTCATTATGGACTAAGACTTACTTCCAATCAAATGCCAAATGAACGTAAAGGACAAAGAGAAACCAATTCCTTAAGGATTAAGACTTGATTCCAATCAATGGCAAAAAGAACTTTAAGGGCAAAGAGAAACCAATTCATTATGGACTAAGACCTACTTCCAATCAAATGCCAAAAGAACGTAAAGGACAAAGAGAAACCAATTCCTTAAGGATTAAGACTTGATTCCAATCAATGGCAAAAAGAACTTAAAGGACAAAGAGAAACCAATTCATTATGGACTAAGACTTACTTCCAATCAAATGCCAAAAGAACGTAAAGGACAAAGAGAAACCAATTCCTTAAGGATTAAGACTTGATTCCAATCAATGGCAAAAAGAACTTAAAGGACAAAGAGAAACCAATTCATTATGGACTAAGACTTACTTCCAATCAAATGCCAAAAGAACGTAAAGGACAAAGAGAAACCAATTCTTAGGATTAAGACTTGATTCCAATCAATGGCAAAAAGAACTTAAAGGACAAAGAGAAACCAATTCATTATGGACTAAGACTTACTTCCAATCAAATGCCAAAAGAAGGTAAAGGACAAAGAGAAACCAATTCCTTAGGGATTAAGACTTGATTCCAATCAATGGCAAAAGAACTGAAAGGACAAATAGAAACCAATTCTTTATGGACTAAGACTTACTTCCAATCAAATGAAAAAAAGAACATAAAGGACAAAGAGAAACCAATTCCTTAAGGATTAAGACTTGATTCCAATCAATGGCAAAAAGAACTTAAAGGACAAAGAGAAACCAATTCATTATGGACTAAGACTTACTTCCAATCAAATGCCAAAAGAACCTAAAGGACAAAGAGAAACCAATTCCTTAAGGATTAAGACTTGATTCCAATCAAAAGCCAAAAGAACTTAAAGGACAAAGAGAAACCAATTCATTATGGACTAAGACTTACTTCCAATCAAATGCCAAAAGAACGTAAAGGACAAAGAGAAACCAATTCCTTAAGGATTAAGACTTGATTCCAATCAATGGCAAAAAGAACTTAAAGGACAAAGAGAAACCAATTCATTATGGACTAAGACTTACTTCCAATCAAATGCCAAAAGAACGTAAAGGACAAAGAGAAACCAATTCCTTAAGGATTAAGACTTGATTCCAATCAATGGCAAAAAGAACTTAAAGGACAAAGAGAAACCAATTCATTATGGACTAAGACTTGCTTCCAATCAAATGCCAAAAGAACGTAAAGGACAAAGAGAAACCAATTCCTTAAGGATTAAGACTTGATTCCAATCAATGGCAAAAAGAACTTAAAGGACAAAGAGAAACCAATTCATTATGGACTAAGACTTACTTCCAATCAAATGCCAAAAGAACGTAAAGGACAAAGAGAAACCAATTCCTTAAGGATTAAGACTTGATTCCAATCAATGGCAAAAAGAACTTAAAGGACAAAGAGAAACCAATTCATTATGGACTAAGACTTACTTCCAATCAAATGCCAAAAGAACGTAAAGGACAAAGAGAAACCAATTCCTTAAGGATTAAGACTTGATTCCAATCAATGGCCAAAAGAACTTAAAGGACAAAGAGAAACCAAATCATTATGGACTAAGACTTACTTCCAATCAAATGCCAAAAGAACGTAAAGGACAAAGGGAATCCAATTCCTTAAAGATTAAGAGTTGATTCCAATCAATGGCAAAAGGAACATAAAGGACAAAGAGATACCAATTCATTATGGACTAAGACTTACTTCCAATCAAATGCCAAAGGAACGTAAAGGACAAAGAGAAACCAATTCCTTAAGGATTAAGACTTGATTCCAATCAATGGCGAAAAGAACTTAAAGGACAAAGAGAAACCAATTCATTATGGACTAAGACTTACTTCCAAAGGACAAAAAGAGAAACCAATCAAATGCCAAAAGAACGTAAAGGACAAAGAGAAACCAATTCCTTAAGGATTAAGACTTGTTTCCAATCAATGGCAAAAAGAATTTAAAGGACAAAGAGAAACCAATTCATTATGGACTAAGACTTACTTCCAATCAAATGCCAAAAGAACGTAAAGGACAAAGAGAAACCAATTCCTTAAGGATTAAGACTTGATTCCAATCAATGGCAAAAAAACTTAAAGGACAAAGAGAAACCAATTCATTATGGACTAAAACTTACTTCCAATCAAATGCCAAAAGAACGTAAAGGACAAAGAGAAACCAATTCCTTAAGGATTAAGACTTGATTCCAATCAATGGCAAAAAGAACATAAAGGACAAAGAGAAACCAATTCATTATGGACTAAGACTTACTTGCAATCAAATGCCAAAAAGAACGTAAAGGACAAAGAGAAACCAATTCCTTAAGGATTAAGACTAGATTCCAATCAATGGCAAAAAGAACTTCAGGGACAAAGAGAAACCAATTCATTATGGACTAATAGTTACTTCCAATCAAATGCCAAAAGAACGTAAAGGGCAAAGAGAAACCAATTCCTTAAGGATTAAGACTTGATTCCAATCAATGGCAAAAAGAACTTAAAGGACAAAGAGAAACCAATTCATTATGGACTAAGACTTACTTGCAATCAAATGCCAAAAGAACGTAAATGACAAAGAGAAACCAATTCCTTAACGATTAAGACTTGATTCCAATCAATGGCAAAAAGAACTTAAAGGACAAAGAGAAACCAATTCATTATGGACTAAGACTTACTTCCAATCAAATGCCAAAAGAACGTAAAGGACAAAGAGAAACCAATTCCTTAAGGATTAAGACTTGATTCCAATCAATGGCAAAAGAACTTAAAGGACAAAGAGAAACCAATTCATTATGGACTAAGACTTACTTCCAATCAAATGCCAAAAGAACGTAAAGGACAAAGAGAAACCAATTCCTTAAGGATTAAGACTTGATTCCAATCAATGGCAAAAAAACTTAAAGGACAAAGAGAAACCAATTCATTATGGACTAAGACTTACTTCCAATCAAATGCCAAAAGAACGTAAAGGACAAAGAGAAACCAATTCCTTAAGGATTAAGACTTGATTCCAATCAATGGCAAAAAGAACTTAAAGGACAAAGAGAAACCAATTCATTATGGACTAAGACTTACTTCCAATCAAATGCCAAAAGAACGTAAAGGACAAAGAGAAACCAATTCCTTAAGGATTAAGACTTGATTCCAATCAATGGCAAAAAGAACTTAAAGGACAAAGAGAAACCAATTCATTATGGACTAAGACTTACTTCCAATCAAATGCCAAAAGAACGTAAAGGACAAAGAGAAACCAATTCCTTAAGGATTAAGACTTGATTCCAATCAATGGCAAAAAGAACTTAAAGGACAAAGAGAAACCAATTCATTATGGTCTAAGACTTACTTCCAATCAAATGCCAAAAGAACGTAAAGGACAAAGAGAAACGAATTCCTTAAGGATTAAGACTTGATTCCAATCAATGGCAAAAAGAACTTACAGGACAAAGAGAAACCAATTCATTATGGACTAAGACTTACTTCCAATCAAATGCCAAAAGAACGTAAAGGACAAAGAGAAACCAATTCCTTAAGGATTAAGACTTGATTCCAATCAATGGCAAAACGAACTTAAAGGACAAAGAGAATCCAATTCATTATGGACTAAGACTTACTTCCAATCAAATGCCAAAAGAACGTAAAGGACAAAGAGAAACCAATTCCTTAAGGATTAAGACTTGATTCCAATCAATGGCAAAAGAACTTAAAGGACAAAGAGAAACCAATTCATTATGGACTAAGACTTACTTCCAATCAAATGCCAAAGGAACGTAAAGGACAAAGAGAAACCAATTCCTTAAGGATTAAGACTTGATTCCAAACAATGGCGAGAAGAACTTTAAGGACAAAGAGAAACCAATTCATTATGGACTAAGACTTACTTCCAATCAAATGCCAAAAGAACGTAAAGGACAAAGAGAAACCAATTCCTTAAGGATTAAGACTTGATTCCAATCAATGGCAAAAAGAACTTAAAGGACAAAGAGAAACCAATTCATTATGGACTAAGACTTACTTCCAATCAAATGCCAAAAGAACGTAAAGGACAAAGAGAAACCAATTCCTTAAGGATTAAGACTTGATTCCAATCAATGGCCAAAAAAACTTAAAGGACAAAGACAAACCAATTCATTATGGACTAAGACTTACTTCCAATCAAATGCCAAAAGAACGTAAAGGACAAAGAGAAACCAATTCCTTAAGGATTAAGACTTGATTCCAATCAATGGCAAAAAGAACTTAAAGGACAAAGAGAAACCAATTCATTATGGACTAAGACTTACTTCCAATCAAATTCGAAAAGAACGTAAAGGACAAAGAGAAACCAATTCCTTAAGGATTAAGACTTGATTAAAGGACAAAGAGAAACCCAATCAATGGCAAAAAGAACTTAAAGGACAAAGAGAAACCAATTCATTATGGACTAAGACTTACTTCCAATCAAATGCCAAAAGAACGTAAAGGACAAAGAGAAACCAATTCCTTAAGGATTAAGACTTGATTCCAATCAATGGCAAAAAGAACTTAAAGGACAAAGAGAAACCAATTCATTATGGACTAAGGCTTACTTCCAATCAAATGCCAAAAGAACGTAAAGGACAAAGAGAAACCAATTCCTTAAGGATTAAGACTTGATTCCAATCAATGGCAAAAAGAACTTAAAGGACAAAGAGAAACCAATTCATTATGGACTAAGACTTACTTCCAATCAAATGCCAAAAGAACGTAAAGGACAAAGAGAAACCAATTCCTTAAGGATTAAGACTTGATTCCAATCAATGGCAAAAAGAACTTAAAGGACAAAGAGAAACCAATTCATTATGGACTAAGACTTACTTCCAATCAAATGCCAAAAGAACGTAAAGAACAAAGAGAAACCAATTCCTTAAGGATTAAGACTTGCTTTCAATCAATGGCAAAAGAAAATAAAGGAGAAAGAGAAACCAATTCATTATGGATTAAGACTTAATTCCAATCATATGCCAAAAGAACTTAAAGTACAAAGAGAAACCAATTCATTATGGACTAAGACTTAATTCCAATCAAATGCCAAAAGAACTTAAAGGACAATGAGAAACCAATTCATTATGGACTAGGACTTGACTTCCAATCAATGGCAAAAGAACTTAAAGGACAAACAGAATCCAATTCATTATGGACTAAGACTTACTTCCAATCAAATGCCAAAAGAACGTAAAGGACAAAGAGAAACCAATTCCTTAAGGATTAAGACTTGACTTCCAATCAAATGGCAAAAGAACTTAAAGGACAAAGAGAAACCAATTCATTATGGATTAAGACTTGACTTCCAATCAAATGCCAAAAGAACTTAAAGGACAAAGAGAAACCAATTCATTATGGATTAAGACTTGATTCCAATCAAATGGCAAAAGAACTTAAAGGACAAAGAGAAACCAATTCATTATGGATTAAGACTTGACTTCCAATCAAATGCCAAAAGAACGTAAAGGACAAAGAGAAACCAATTCATTATGGACTTATGGATAAAGGACAAAGAGAAACCAATAAGACTTGACTTCCAATCAATGGCAAAAGAACTTAAAGGACGAAGAGAAACCAATTCATTATGGACTAAGACTTACTTCCAATCAAATGCCAAAAGAACGTAAAGGACAAAGAGAAACCAATTCCTTAAGTATTAAGACTTGCTTCCAATCAAATGCCAAAAGAACGTAAAGGACAAAGAGAAACTAATTCCTTAAGGATTAAGACTTGATTCCAATCAATGGCAAAAAGAACATAAAGGACGAAGAGAAACCAATTCCTTAAGGGTTAAGACTTGATTCCAATCAATGGCAAAAAGAACTTAAAGGACAAAGAGTAACGAATTCATTATGGACTAAGACTTACTTCCAATCAAATGCTTAAAGGACAAAAGAACCAATTCATTATGTAAACTTACTTCCAATCAAATGGAGAAAGAGAAACCAATTACTTAAGGATTCAGACTTGATTCCAATCAATGGCAAAAAGACCTTAAAGGACAAAGAGAATCCAATTCATTATGGACTAAGACTTACTTCCAATCAAATGCCAAAAGAACGTAAAGGACAAAGAGAAACCAATTCCTTAAGGATTAAGACTTGATTCCAATCAATGGCAAAAAGAACATAAAGGACAAAGAGAAACCAATTCATTATGGACTAAGACTTACTTCCAATCAAATGCCAAAAGAACGTAAAGGACAAAGAGAAACCAATTCCTTAAGGATTAAGACTTGATTCCAATCAATGGCAAAAAGAACTTAAAGGACAAAGAGAAACCAATTCATTATGGACTAAGACTTACTTCCAATCAAATGCCAAAAGAACGTAAAGGACAAAGAGAAACCAATTCCTTAAGGATTAAGACTTGATTCCAATCAATGGCAAAAAGAACTTAAAGGACAAAGAGAAACCAATTCATTATGGACTAAGACTTACTTCCAATCAAATGCCAAAAGAACGTAAAGGACAATGAGAAACCAATTCCTTAAGGATTAAGACTTGATTCCAATCAATGGCAAAAAGAACTTAAAGGACAAAGAGAAACCAATTCATTATGGACTAAGACTTACTTCCAATCAAATGCCAAAAGAACGTAAAGGACAAAGAGAAACCAATTCCTTAAGGATTAAGACTTGATTCCAATCAATGGCAAAAACAACTTAAAGGACAAAGTGAAACCAATTCATTATGGTCTAAGACTTACTTCCAATCAAATGCCAAAAGAACGTAAAGGACAAAGAGAAACCAATTCCTTAAGGATTAAGACTTGATTCCAATCAATGGCAAAAAGAACTTAAAGGACAAAGAGAAACCAATTCATTATGGACTAAGACTTACTTCCAATCAAATGCCAAAAGAACGTAAAGGACAAAGAGAAACCAATTCCTTAAGGATTAAGACTTGATTGCAATCAATGGCAAAAGAACATAAAGGACGAAGAGAAACCAATTCATTATGGACTAAGACTTACTTCCAATCAAATGCCAAAAGAACGTAAAGGACAAAGAGAAACCAATTCCTTAAGGATTAAGACTTGATTCCAATCAATGGCAAAAGAACTTAAAGGACAAAGAGAAACCAATTCATTATGGACTAAGACTTACTTCCAATCAAATGCCAAAGGAACGTAAATGACAAAGAGAAACCAATTCCTTAAGGATTAAGACTTGATTCCAAACAATGGCGAGAAGAACTTAAAGGACAAAGAGAAACCAATTCATTATGGACTAAGACTTACTTCCAATCAAATGCCAAAAGAACGTAAAGGACAAAGAGAAACCAATTCCTTAAGGATTAAGACTTGATTCCAATCAATGGCAAAAAGAACTTAAAGGACAAAGAGAAACCAATTCATTATGGACTAAGACTTACTTCCAATCAAATGCCAAAAGAACGTAAAGGACAAAGAGAAACCAATTCCTTATGGATTAAGACTTGATTCCAATCAATGGCAAAAAGAACTTAAAGGACAAAGAGAAACCAATTCATTATGGACTAAGACTTACTTCCAATCAAATGCCAAAAGAACGTAAAGGACAAAGAGAAACCAATTCCTTTAGGATTAAGACTTGATTCCAATCAATGGCAAAAAGAACTTAAAGGACAAAGAGAAACCAATTCATTATGGACTAAGACTTACTTCCAATCAAATGCCAAAAGAACGTAAAGGACAAAGAGAAACCAATTCCTTAAGGATTAAGACTTGATTCCAATCAATGGCAAAAAGAACTTAAAGAACAAAGACAAACCAATTCATTATGGACTAAGACGTACTTCCAATCAAAAGCCAAAAGAACTTAAAGGACAAAGAGAAACCAATTCATTTTGGACTAAGACTTGATTCCAATCAATGGCAAAAGAACTTAAAGGACAAAGAGAAACCAATTCATTATCGACTAAGACTTTCTTCCAATCAAATGGCAAAAGAAGTTGAAGGACAAAGAGAAGACAATTCCTTAAGGATTAAGGCTTGATTCCAATCAATGGCAAAAAGAACTTAAAGGACAAAGAGAAACCAATTCATTATGGACTAAGACTTGCATTCAATCAATGGCTAAAAGAACTTAAAGAACAAAGAGAAACCAATTCCTTATGGATTAAGACTTGATTCCAATCAATGGCAAAAAGAACTTAAAGGACAAAGAGAAACCAATTCATTATGGACTAAGACTTACTTCCAATCAATGCCAAAAAGAACATGAAGAAGAAAGAGAAACCAATTCCTTATGCATTAAGACTAGATTCCGATCAATGGCAAAAGAACTTAAAGGACAAAGAGAAACCAATTCATTATGGACTAAGACTTACTTCCAATCAATGCCAAAAGAACGTAAAGAACAAAGAGAAACCAATTCCTTATGGATTAAGACTTACTTTCAGTCAATGGCCAAAAGAACTTAATGGACAAAGAGAAACCAATTCATTATGGACTAACACTTACTTCCAATCAATGGCAAAAGAACGTAAAGGACAAAGAGAAACCAATTCCTTAAGGATTAAGACTTGATTCCAATCAATGGCAAAAAGAATTTAAAGGACAAAGAGAAACCAATTCATTATGGATTAAGACTTACTTCCAATCAAATGCCAAAAGAACGTAAAGCACAATGAGAAACCAATTCCTTATGGATTAAGACTGGATTCCAATCATTGGCAAAAGAACTTAAAGAATAAAGAGAAACCAATTCCTTAAGGATTAAGACTTACTTCCAATCAAATGCCAAAAGAACGTAAAGGACAAAGAGAAACCAATTCCTTAAGGATTAAGACTTGATTCCAATCAATGGCAAAAAGAACTTAAAGGACAAAGAGAAACCAATTCATTATGGACTAAGACTTACTTCCAATCAAATGCCAAAAGAACTTAAAGAACAAAGAGAAACCAATTCCTTATGGATTAAGACTTGCTTTCAATCAATGGCCAAAAGAACTTAAAGGACAAAGAGAAACCAATTCATTATGGACTAAGACTTACTTGCAATCAAATACCAAAAGAACGTAAAGGACAAAGAGAAACCAATTCCTTAAGGATTAAGACTTGATTCCCATCAATGGAGAAAAGAACTTAAAGGACAAAGAGAAACCAATTCATTATGGATTAAGACTTACTTGCAATCAAATGCCAAAAGAAAGTAAAGGACAAAGAGAAACCAATTCCTTAAGGATTAAGACTTGATTCCAATCAATGGCAAAAAGAACTTAAAGGACAAAGGGAAACCAATTCATTATGGACTAAGACTTACTTCCAATCAAATGCCAAAAGAACTTAAAGGACAAAGAGAAACCAATTCTTATGGATTAAGACTTGACTTCCAATCAAATGGCAAAAAGAACTTAAAGGACAAAGAGAAACCAATTCATTATGGACTAAGACTTGACTTCCAATCAATGGCAAAAGAACGTAAAGGACAAAGAGAAACCAATTCATTATGGATTAAGACTTGATTCCAATCAAATGGCAAAAGAACTTAAAGGACAAAGAGAAACCAATTCATTATGGACTAAGACTTGACTTCCAATCAAATGGCAAAAGAACTTAAAGGACAAAGAGAAACCAATTCCTTAAGGATTAAGACTTGACTTCCAATCAAATGGCAAAAAGAACTTAAAGGACAAAGAGAAACCAATTCATTATGGACTAAGACTTGACTTCCAATCAAATGCCAAAAGAACGTAAAGGACAAAGAGAAACCAATTCTTAAGGATTAAGACTTGATTCCAATCAATGGCCAAAAGAACTTAAAGAATAAAGGGAAACCAATTGCATAAGGACTAAGACTTACTTCCAATCAAATGCCAAAAGAACGTAAAGGACAAAGAGAAACCAATTCATTAAGGATTAAGACTTGACTTCCAATCAAATGGCAAAAAGAACTTAAAGGACAAAGAGAAACCAATTCATTATGGACTAAGACTTTCTTCCAATCAAATGCCAAAAGAACGTAAATGACAAAGAGAAACCAATTCCTTAAGGATTAAGACTTGATTCCAATCAAAGCAAAAAGAAGTTAAAGGACAAAGAGAAACCAATTCATTCTGGACTAAGACTTTCTTCCAATCAAATGGCAAAAGAACGTAAAGGACAAAGAGAAACCAATTCCTTAAGGATTAAGACTTGATTACAATCAATGGCAAAAGAACTTAAAGGACAAAGAGAAACCAATTCATTATGGACTAAGACTTACTTCCAATCAAATGCCAAAAGAACGTAAAGGACAAAGAGAAACCAATTCCTTAAGGATTAAGACTTGATTCCAATCAATGGCAAA
This sequence comes from Pterocarpus santalinus, assembly GCA_031439595.1. Taxonomy (NCBI): domain Eukaryota; kingdom Viridiplantae; phylum Streptophyta; class Magnoliopsida; order Fabales; family Fabaceae; genus Pterocarpus; species Pterocarpus santalinus. The sequence continues at coordinate 11,042 of JAVHNO010000188.1, read as the reverse complement.
AGAACTTAAAGGACAAAGAGAAACCAATTCATTATGGACTAAGACTTACTTCCAATCAAATGCCAAAAGAACGTAAAGGACAAAGAGAAACCAATTCCTTTGGAATTGAGACTTGATTCCATTCAATGGCAAAAAGAACTTAAAGGACAAAGAGAAACCAATTCATTATGGACTAAGACTTACTTCCAATCAAATGCCAAAAGAACGTAAAGGACAAAGAGAAACCAATTCCTTAGGATTAAGACTTGATTCCAATCAATGGCAAAAAGAACTTAAAGGACAAAGAGAAACCAATTCATTATGGACTAAGACTTACTTCCAATCAAATGCCAAAAGAACGTAAAGGACAAAGAGAAACCAATTCCTTAGGGATTAAGACTTGATTCCAATCAATGGCAAAAAGAACTTAAAGGACAAAGAGAAACCAATTCATTATGGACTAAGACTTACTTCCAATCAAATGCCAAAGGAACGTAAAGGACAAAGAGAAACCAATTCCTTAAGGATTAAGACTTGATTCCAAACAATGGCGAGAAGAACTTAAAGGACAAAGAGAATCGAATTCATTATGGACTAAGACTTACTTCCAATCAAATGCCAAAAGAACGTAAAGGACAAAGAGAAACCAATTCCTTAAGGATTAAGACTTGATTCCAATCAATGGCAAAAAGAACTTAAAGGACAAAGAGAAACCAATTCATTATGGACTAAGACTTTCTTCCAATCAAATGCCAAAAGAACGTAAAGGACAAAGAGAAACCAATTCCTTAAGGATTAAGACTTGATTCCAATCAATGGCAAAAAGAACTTAAAGGACAAAGAGAAACCAATTCATTATGGACTAAGACTTACTTCCAATCAAATGCCAAAGGAACGTAAAGGACAAAGAGAAACCAATTCTTAAGGATTAAGACTTGATTCCAATCAATGGCGAAAGAACTTAAAGGACAAAGAGAAACCAATTCATTATGGACTAAGACTTACTTCCAATCAAATGCCAAAAGAACGTAAAGGACAAAGAGAAACCAATTCCTTAAGGATTAAGACTTGATTCCAATCAATGGCAAAAAAAACATAAAGGACAAAGAGAAACCAATTCATTATGGACTAAGACCTACTTCCAATCAAATGCCAAAAGAACGTAAAGGACAAAGAGAAACCAATTCCTTAAGGATTAAGACTTGATTCCAATCAAAGGCAAAAAGAACTTAAAGGACAAAGAGAAACCAATTCATTATGGACTAAGACTTACTTCCAATCAAATGCCAAAAGAATGTAAAGGACAAAGAGATACCAATTCCTTAAGGATTAAGACTTGATTCCAATCAATGGCAAAAAGAACTTAAAGGACAAAGAGAAACCAATTCATTATCGACTAAGACTTACTTGCAATTAAATGCCAAAAGAACGTAAAGGACAAAGAGAAACCAATTCCTTAAGGATTAAGACTTGATTCCAATCAATGGCAAAAAGAACTTAAAGGACAAAGAGAAACCAATTCATTATGGACTAAGACTTACTTCCAAAAGAACGTCAAAGAGAAACCAATTCCTTAAGCCAAAAGAACGTAAAGGACAAAGAGAAACCAATTCCTTAAGGATTAAGACTTGATTCCAATCAATGGCAAAAAGAACTTAAAGGACAAAGAGAAACCAGGTCATTATGGACTAAGACTTACTTCCAATCAAATGCCATGGAAAGGACAAAGAGAAACCAATTAAGACTTACTTCCAATCAAATGGCAAAAAGAACTTAAAGGACAAAGAGAAACCAATTCCTTAAGGATTATGATTCCAATCAATGAAAAAGAACTAAGACAAAGAGAAACCAATTGATTATGGACTTCAATCAAATGCCACAAGAACGTAAAGGACAAAGAGAAACCAATTCCTTAAGGATTAAGATTGAATTCCAATCAATGGCAAAAAGAACTTAAAGGACAAAGAGAAACCAATTCATTATGGACTAAGACTTACTTCCAATCAAATGCCAAAAGAACGTAAAGGACAAAGAGAAACCAATTCCTTAAGGATTAAGACTTGACTTCCAATCAATGGCAAAAGAACTTAAAGGACAAAGAGAAACCAATTCATTATGGACTAAGACTTGACTTCCAATCAAATGCCAAAAGAACGTAAAGGACAAAGAGAAACCAATTCCTTATGGATTAAGACTTGATTCCAATCAATGGCAAAAAGAACATAAAGGACAAAGAGAAACCAATTCATTATGGACTAAGACTTGCTTCCAATCAAATGCCAAAAGAACGTAAAGGACAAAGAGAAACCAATTCCTTAAGGGTTAAGACTTGATTCCAATCAATGGCAAAAAGAACTTAAAGGACAAAGAGTAACGAATTAATTATGGACTAAGACTTACTTCCAATCAAATGCCAAAGGAACGTAAAGGACAAAGAGAAACCAATTCTTAAGGATTAAGACTTGATTCCAATCAATGGCGAAAAGAACTTAAAGGACAAAGAGAAACCAATTCATTATGGACTAAGACTTACTTGCAATCAAATGCCAAAAGAACGTAAAGGACAAAGAGAAACCAATTCCTTATGGATTAAGACTTGATTCCAATCAATGGCAAAAAGAACTTAAAGGACAAAGAGAAACCAATTCATTATGGACTAAGACTTACTTGCAATCAAATGCCAAAAGAACGTAAAGGACAAAGAGAAACCAATTCCTTTTGGATTAAGACTTGATTGTATTCAATGCCAAAAAGAACTTAAAGGACAAAGAGAAACCAATTCATTATGGACTAAGAATAACTTGCAATCAAATCCCAAAAGAACGGAAAGGACAATGAGAAACCAATTCCTTATGGATTAAGACTTGACTTCCAATCAATGGCAAAAAGAACTTAAAGGACAAAGAGAAACCATTTCATTATGGGCTAAGACTTACTTCCAATCAAATGCCAAAAGAACGTAAAGGACAAAGAGAAACCAATTCCTTGAGGATTAAGACTTGATTCCAATCAATGGCAAAAAGAACTTAAAGGACAAAGAGAAACCAATTCATTATGGACTAAGACTTACTTGCAATCAAATGCCAAAAGAACGTAAAGGACAAAGAGAAACCAATTCCTTAAGGATTAAGACTTGATTCCAATCAATGGCAAAAAAACTTAAAGGACAAAGAGAAAACCATTTCATTATGGACTAAGACTTGCTTCCAATCAAATGCCAAAAGAAATTAATGGAGAAAGAGAAACCAATTCCTTATGGAGCAAGACCTACTTCCAATCAAATGCCAAAAGAACTTAGAGGACAAAGAGAAATCAATTCATTATGGACTAAGACTTACTTCCAATCAAATGCCTAAAGAACGTAAAGGACAAAGAGAAACCATTTCCTTAAGGATTAAGACTTGACTCCAATCAAATGGCAAAAGAACTTAAAGGACAAAGAGAAACCAATTCATTATGGACTAAGACTTGACTTCCAATCAAATGCCAAAAGAACGTAAAGGACAAAGAGAAACCAATTCCTTAAGGATTAAGACTTGATTCCAATCAATGGCAAAAAGAACTTAAAGGACAAAGAGAAACCAATTCATTATGGTCTAAGACTTACTTCCAATCAAATGCCAAAAGAACGTGAAGGACGAAGAGAAACCAATTCCTTATGGATTAAGACTTGATTCCAATCAATGGCAAAAAGAACTTAAAGGACAAAGAGAAACCAATTCATTATGGACTAAGTCTTACTTCCAATCAAATGCCAAAAGAACGTAAAGGACAAAGAGAAACCAATTCCTTAGGATTAAGACTTGATTCCAATCAATGGCAAAAAGAACTTAAAGGACAAAGAGAAACCAATTCATTATGGACTAAGACTTACTTCCAATCAAATGCCAAAAAGAACATGAAGAAGAAAGAGAAAGCAATTCCTTGAGGATTAAATCTTGCTTCCAATCAATGGCAAAAAGAACATAAAGGACAAAGAGAAACCAATTCATTATGGACTAAGACTTACTTCCAATCAAATGCCAAAAGAACGTAAAGGACAAAGAGAAACCAATTCCTTAAGGATTAAGACTTGATTCCAATCAATGGCAAAAAGAACTTAAAGGACAAAGAGAAACCAATTCATTATGGACTAAGACTTACTTCCAATCAAATGCCAAAAGAACGTAAAGGACAAAGAGAAACCAATTCCTTAAGGATTAAGACTTGATTCCAATCAATGGCAAAAAGAACTTAAAGGACAAAGAGAAACCAATTCATTATGGACTAAGACTTACTTCCAATCAAATGCCAAAAAGAACTTAAAGAAGAATGAGAAACCAATTCCTTTTGGATTAAGACTTGATTCCAATCAATGGCAAAAAGAACTTAAAGGACAAAGAGAAACCAATTCATTATGGACTAAGACTTACTTCCAATCAAATGCAAAAAGAACGTAAAGGACAAAGAGAAACCAATTCCTTAAGGATTAAGACTTGATTCCAATCAATGGCAAAAAGAACTTAAAGGACAAAGAGAAACCAATTCATTATGGACTAAGACTTACTTCCAATCAAATGCCAAAAATAACGTAAAAGACAAAGAGAAACCAATTCCTTATGGATTAAGACTTGATTCCAATCAATGGCAAAAAGAACTTAAAGGACAAAGAGAAACCAATTCATTATGGACTAAGACTTACTTCCAATCAAATGCCAAAAGAACGTAAAGGACAAAGAGAAACCAATTCCTTATGGATTAAGACTTGATTCCAATCAATGGCAAAAAGAACTTAAAGAAGAAAGAGAAACCTATTCATTATCCACTAAGACTTACTTCCAATCAAATGCCAAAAGAACGTAAAGGACAAAGAGAAACCAATTCCTTATGGATTAAGACTTGATTCCAATCAATGGCAAAAAGAACTTAAAGGACAAAGAGAAACCAATTCATTATGGACTAAGACTTACTTCCAATCAAATGCCAAAAGAAGTTAAAGAACAAAGAGAAACCAATTCCTTATGGATTAAGACTTGATTCCATTCAATGGCAAAAGAACTTAAAGAAGAAAGAGAAACCAATTCATTATGGACTAAGCCCTACTTCCATTCAATGGCAAAAAGAACGTAAAGGACAAAGAGAAACCAATTCCTTAAGGATTAAGACTTGATTCCAATCAATGGCAAAAAGAACTTAAAGGACAAAGAGAAACCAATTCATTATGGACTAAGACTTACTTCTAATCAAATGCCAAAAGAACGTAAAGGACAAAGAGAAACCAATTCCTTAGGATTAAGACTTGATTCCAATCAATGGCAAAAAGAACTTAAAGGACAAAGAGAAACCAATTCATTATGGACTAAGACTTACTTCCAATCAAATGCCAAAAGAACGTAAAGGACAAAGAGAAACCAATTCCTTAAGGATTAAGACTTGATTCCAATCAATGGCAAAAAGAACTTAAAGGACAAAGAGAAACCAATTCATTATGGACTAAGACTTACTTCCAATCAAATGCCAAAAGAACGTAAAGGACAAAGTGAAACCAATTCCTTAAGGATTAAGACTTGATTCCAATCAATGGGAAAAGAAACATAAAGGACAAAGAGAAACCTATTCATTATGGACTAAGACTTACTTCCAATCAAATGCCAAAAGAACGTAAAGGACAAAGAGAAACCAATTCCTTAAGGATTAAGACTTGATTCCAATCAATGGCAAAAAGAACTTAAAGGACAAAGAGAAACCAATTCATTATGGACTAAGACTTACTTCCAATCAAATTCCAAAAGAACGTGAAGGACAAAGAGAAACCAATATCTTGAGGATTAAGACTAGATTCCAATCAATGGCAAAAGAACTTAAAGGACCAAGAGAAACCAATTCATTATGGACTAAGACTTACTTCCAATCAAATGCCAAAAGAACGTAAAGGACAAAGAGAAACCAATTCATTAAGGATTAAGACTTGATTCCAATCAATGGCAAAAAGAACTTAAAGGACAAAGAGAAACCAATTCATTATGGACTAAGACTTACTTCCAATCAAATGCCAAAAGAACGTAAAGGACAAAGAGAAACCAATTCCTTAAGGATTAAGACTTGATTCCAATCAATGGCAAAAAGAACTTAAAGGACAAAGAGAAACCAATTCATTATGGACTAAGACTTACTTCCAATCAAATGCCAAAAGAACGTAAAGGACAAAGAGAAACCAATTCCTTAAGGATTAAGACTTGACTTCCAATCAATGGCAAAAAGAACTTAAAGGACAAAGAGAAACCAATTCATTATGGACTAAGACTTACTTGCAATCAAATGCCAAAAGTACGTAAAGGACAAAGATAAACCAATTGCTTAAGGAGGATTAAGACTTGATTCCAATCAATGGCAAAAAGAACTTAAAGGACAAAGAGAAACCAATTCATTATGGACTAAGACTTACTTCCAATCAATGGCCAAAAGAACTTAAAGGACAAAGAGAAACCAATTCCTTAAGGATTAAGACTTGATTCCAAACAATGGCAAAAGAACTTAAAGGACAAAGAGAAACCAATTCATTATGGACTAAGACTTACTTCCAATCAATGGCCAAAAGAACTTAAAGGACAAAGAGAAACCAATTCCTTAAGGATTAAGACTTGATTCCAATCAATGGCAAAGAGAACTTAAAGGACAAAGAGAAACCAATTCATTATGGACTAAGACTTACTTCCAATCAAATGCCAAAAGAACGTAAAGGACAAAGAGAAACCAATTCCTTAAGGATTAAGACTTGATTCCAATCAATGGCAAAAAGAACTTAAAGGACAAAGAGAAACCAATTCATTATGGACTAAGACTTACTTCCAATCAAATGCCAAAAGAACTTAAAGGACAAAGAGAAACCAAGTCATTATGGAATAAGACATGATTCCAATCAATGGCAAAAAGAACTTAAAGGACAAAGAGAAACCAATTCATTATGGACTAAGACTTACTTCCAATCAAATGCCAAAAGAACGTAAAGGACAAAGAGAAACCAATTCCTTAAGGATTAAGACTTGATTCCAATCAATGGCAAAAGAACTTAAAGGACAAAGAGAAACCAATTCATTATGGACTAAGACTTACTTCCAATCAAATGCCAAAAGCACGTAAACGACAAAGACCACCCAGTTCCTTAAGGATTAAGACTTGAGTCCAATCAATGGCATAAAGCACTTTAAGGACAAAGAGAAACCAATTCATTATGGACTAAGACTTACTTCCAATCAAATGCCAAAAGAACGTAAAGGACAAAGAGAAACCAATTCCTTAAGGATTAAGACTTGATTCCAATCAATGGCAAAAAGAACTTAAAGGACAAAGAGAAACCAATTCATTATGGACTAAGACTTACTTCCAATAAAATGCCAAAAGAACGTAAAGGACAAAGAGAAACCAATTCCTTAAGGATTAAGACTTGATTCCAATCAATGGCAAAAAGAACTTAAAGGACAAAGAGAAACCAATTCATTATGGACTAAGACTTACTTCCAATCAAATGCCAAAAGAACGTAAAGGACAAAGAGAAACCAATTCCTTAAGGATTAAGACTTGATTCCAATCAATGGCAAAAAGAACTTAAAGGACAAAGAGAAACCAATTCATTATGGACTAAGACTTACTTCCAATCAAATGCCAAAAGAACGTAAAGGACAAAGAGAAACCAATTCCTTAAGGATTAAGACTTGATTCCAATCAATGGCAAAAAGAACTTAAAGGACAAAGAGAAACCAATTCAGTATGGACTAAGACTTACTTCCAATCAAATGCTAAAAGAACGTAAAGGACAAAGAGAAACCAATTCCTTAAGGATTAAGACTTGATTCCAATCAATGGCAAAAAAACTTAAAGGACAAAGAGAAACCAATTCATTATGGACTAAGACTTACTTCCAATCAAATGCCAAAAGAACGTAAAGGACAAAGAGAAACCAATTCCTTGAGGATTAAGACTTGATTCCAATCAATGGCAAAAGAACTTAAAGGACAAAGAGAAACCAATTCATTATGGACTAAGACTTACTTCCAATCAAATGCCAAAAGAACGTAAAGGACAAAGAGAAACCAATTCCTTAAGGATTAAGACTTGATTCCAATCAATGGCAAAACGAACTTAAAGGACAAAGAGAAACCAATTCATTATGGACTAAGACTTACTTCCAATCAAATGCCAAAAGAACGTAAAGGACAAAGAGAAACCAATTCCTTAAGGATTAAGACTTGATTGCAATCAATGGCAAAAAGAACTTAAAGGACAAAGAGAAACCAATTCATTATGGACTAAGACTTACTTCCAATCAAATGCCAAAAGAACGTAAAGGACAATGAGAAACCAATTCCTTAAGGATTAAGACTTGATTCCAATCAATGGCAAAAAGAACTTAAAGGACAAAGAGAAACCAATTCATTATGGACTAAGACTTACTTCCAATCAAATGCCAAAAGAACGTAAAGGACAAAGAGAAACCAATTCCTTGAGGATTAAGAGTTGATTCCAATCAATGGCAAAAGAACTTAAAGGACAAAGAGAAACCAATTCATTATGGACTAAGACTTACTTCCAATCAAATGCCAAAGGAACGTAAATGACAAAGAGAAACCAATTCCTTAAGGATTAAGACTTGATTCCAAACAATGGCGAGAAGAACTTAAAGGACAAAGAGAATCGAATTCATTATGGACAAAGACGTACTTCCAATCAAATGCCAAAAGAAAGTAAAGGTCAAAGAGAAACCTATTCCTTCAGGATTAAGACTTGATTCCAATCAATGGCAAAAAGAACTTAAAGGACAAAGAGAAACCAATTCATTATGGACTAAGACTTACTTCCAATCAAATGCCAAAAGAACGTAAAGGACAAAGAGAAACCAATTCCTTAAGGATTAAGACTTGATTCCAATCAATGGCACAAAGAACTTCAAGGACAAAGAGAAACCAATTCATTATGGACTAAGACTTACTTCCAATCAAATGCCAAAAGAACGTAAAGGACAAAGAGAAACCAATTCCTTAAGGATTAAGACTTGATTCCAATCAATGGCAAAAGAACTTAAAGGACAAAGAGAAACCTATTCATTATTGACTAAGACTTACTTCCAATCAAATGCCAAAAGAACGTAAAGGACAAAGAGAAACCAATTCCTTAAGGATTAAGACTTGATTCCAATCAATGGCAAAAAGAACTTAAAGGACAAAGAGAAACCAATTCATTATGGTCTAAGTCTTACTCCCAATCAAATGCCAAAGGAACGTAAAGGACAAAGAGAAACCAATTCCTTAGGGATTAAGACTTGATTGCAATCAATGGCAAGAAGAACTTAAAGGACAAAGAGAAACCAATTCATTATGGACTAAGACTTTCTTCCAATCAAATGGCAAAAGAACGTAAAGGACAAAGAGAAACCAATTCATTATGGACTAAGACTTATTTCCAATCAAATGCCAAAAGAACGTAAAGGACAAAGAGAAACCAATTCCTTAGGGATTAAGACTTGATTCCAATCAATGGCAAAAAGAACTTAAAGGACAAAGAGAAACCAATTCATTATGGACTAAGACTTACTTCCAATCAAATGCCAAAAGAACGTAAAGGACAAAGAGAAACCAATTCCTTGAGGATTAATACTAGATTCCAATCAATGGCAAAAAGAACTTAAAGGACAAAGAGAAACCAATTCATTATGGACTAAGACCTACTTCCAATCAAATGCCAAAAGAACGTAAAGGACAAAGAGAAACCAATTCCTTAAGGATTAAGACTTGATTGCAATCAATGGCAAAAAGAACTTAAAGGACAAAGAGAAACCAAATCATTATGGACTAAGACTTACTTCCAATCAAATGCCAAAAGAACGTAAAGGACAAAGAGAAACCAATTCCTTAAGGATTAAGACTTGATTCTAATCAATGGCAAAAAGAGACTAAAGGACAAAGAGAAACCAATTCATTATGGACTAAGACTTACTTCCAATCAAATGCCAAAAGAATGTAAAGCACAAAGAGAAACCAATTCCTTAATTATTAAGATTTGATTCCAATCAATGGTAGAAAGAACTTAACGGACAAAGAGAAACCAATTCATTATGGACTAAGACTTACTTCATATTAAATGACAAAAGAATGTAAAGGACAAAGAGATACTAATTCCTTGAGGATTAAGACTAGATTCCAATCACTGGCAAAAAGAACTTAAAGGACAAAGAGAAACCAATTCATTATGGACTAAGAGTTACTTCCAATCAAATGCCAAAAGAACGTAAAGGACAAAGAGAAACCAATTCCTTAAGGATTAAGACTTGATTCCAATCAATGGCAAAGAGAACTTAAAGGACAAAGAGAAACCAATTCATTATGGACTAAGACTTACTTGCAATCAAATGCCAAAAGAACGTAAAGGACAATGAGAAACCAATTCCTTAAGGATTAAGACTTGATTCCAATCAATGGCACTAAAGAACTTAAAGGACAAAGAGAAACCAATTCATTATTGACTAAGACTTACTTCCAATCAAATGCCAAAAGAACGTAAAGGACAATGAGAAACCAATTCCTTAAGGATTAAGACTTGATTCCAATCAATGGCAAAAAGAACTTAAAGGACAAAGAGAAACCAATTCATTATGGACTAAGACTTACTTCCAATCAAATGCCAAAAGAACGTAAAGGACAAAGAGAAACCAATTCCTTAAGGATTAAGACTTGATTCCAATCAATGGCAAAAAGAACTTAAAGGACAAAGAGAAACCAATTCATTATGGACTAAGACTTACTTCCAATCAAATGCCAAAAGAACGTAAAGGACAAAGAGAAACCAATTCCTTAAGGATTAAGACTTGATTCCAATCAATGGCAAAAGAACTTAAAGGACAAAGAGAAACCAATTCATTATGGACTAAGACCTACTTCCAATCAAATGCCAAAAGAACGTAAAGGACAAAGAGAAACCAATTCCTTGAGGATTAAGACTTGATTCCAATCAATGGCAAAAAGAACTTAAAGGACAAAGAGAAACCAATTCATTATGGACTAAGACTTACTTCCAATCAAATGCCAAAACAA
>JAVHNO010000187.1:0-70437 GCA_031439595.1 Pterocarpus santalinus | reverse complement strand
AAAGAGGCCAAGGATTAAGACATGACAATTAAAGGCCAAAAGAACAAAGAGAAACCAATTCATTTAGGATTAAGACATGATTCCAATCAATGGCCAAAAGAACTTAAAGGACAAAGAAAAGAATTCATTTAGGATTAAGGACATGATTCCAATCAATGGCCAAAAGAACTTAAAGGACAAAGAGAAACCAATCATTAAGATTAAGTCATGATTCCAATCAATGGCCCAAAGAACTTAAAGGACAAAGAGAAACCAATTCATTTAGGATTAAGACATGTTTCCAATCAACGGCCAAAAGAACTTAAAGGGCAAAGAGAAACCAAGTCATTACGGATTAAGACATGATTCCAATCAATGGCCAAAAGAACTTAAAGGGCAAAGCGAAACCAATTCATTAAGGATTAAGACATTGTTCCAATCAATCGCCAAAAGAACTTAAAGGACAAAGAGAAACCAAGTCATTACGGATTAAGACATGATTCCAATCAACGGCCAAAAGAACTTAAAGGACAAAGAGAAACCAATTCATTCAGGCATAAGACATGATTCCAACCAAAGGCCAATAGAACTTAAAGGAGAAACAGAAACCAAGCCATTAGCGATTAAGACATGATTGCAATCAATGGCCAAAAGAACTTTAAGGACAAAGAGAAACAAATTCATTAGGATTAAGACATGATTCGAATGAACGGCGAAAAGAACTTGAAGGACAAAGAGAAACCATGTCATTACGGATTAAGACATGATTCCAATCAATGGCCCAAAGAACTTAAAGGACAAAGAGAAACCAATTCATTTAGGATTAAGACACGTTTCCAATCAATGGCCAAAAGAACGTAAAGGACAAAGAGAAACCAATTCATTAGGATTAAGACATGATCAATCCAAAAGAACTTAAAGGACAAAGAGAAACCAAGTCATTAGGATTAAGACATGATTCCAATCTAGGGCCAAAAGAACTTAGTGGACAAAGAGAAACCAATTCATTACGGATTAAGACATGATTCCAATCAATGGCCAAAAGAACTTAAAGGACAAAGAGAAACCAATTCATTTAGGATTAAGACAAGTTTCCAATCAATGGCCAAAAGAACTTAAAGGACAAAGAGAAACCAAGTCATTACGGATTAAGACATGATTCCAATCAACGGCCAAAAGAACAAAGAGAAACCAAGTCATTATGGATTATGACATGATTCCAATCAACGGCCAAAAGAACTAAAAGGACAAAGAGAAACCAATTCATTTAGGATTAAGATATGATTCCAATCAATGGCCAAAAGAACTTAAAGGACAAAGAGAAACCAATTCATTTAGGATTAAGACATGATTCCAATCAATGGCCAAAAGAACTTAAAGGACAAAGCGAAACCAATTCATTAGGATTAAGACATGATTCCAATCAATGGCCAAAAGAACTTAAAGGACAAAGAGAAACCAATTCATTTAGGATTAAGACATGATTCCAATCAATGGCCAAAAGAACTTAAAGGACAAAGAGAAACCAATTCATTTAGGATTAAGACATGATTCCAATCAATGCCCAAAAGAACTTACAGGACAAAGAGAAACCAAGTCATTACGGATTAAGACATGATTCCAATCAATGGCCAAAAGAACTTAAAGGACAAAGAGAAACCAAGTCATTAGGATTAAGACATGATTCCAATCAATGGCCAAAAGAACTTAAAGGACAAAGAGAAACCAATTCATTAGGATTAAGACATGATTCCAATCAATGGCCAAAAGAACTTAAAGGACAAAGAGAAACCAATTCATTAGGATTAAGACATGATTCCAATCAATGGCCAAAAGAACTTAAAGGACAAAGAGAAACCAATTCATTAGGATTAAGACATGATTCCAATCAATGGCCAAAAGAACTTAAAGGACAAAGAGAAACCAAGTCATTTAGGATTAAGACATGATTCCAATCAATGGCCAAAAGAACTTAAAGGACAAAGAGAAACCAATTCATTAGGATTAAGACATGATTCCAATCAATGGCCAAAAGAACTTAAAGGACAAAGAGAAACCAATTCATTTAGGATTAAGACATGATTCCAATCAATGGCCAAAAGAACTTAAAGGACAAAGAGAAACCAATTCATTAGGATTAAGACATGATTCCAATCAATGGCCAAAAGAACTTAAAGGACAAAGAGAAACCAATTCATTTAGGATTAAGACATGATTCCAATCAATGGCCAAAAGAACTTAAAGGACAAAGAGAAACCAAGTCATTAGGATTAAGACATGATTCCAATCAATGGCCAAAAGAACTTAAAGGACAAAGAGAAACCAATTCATTTAGGATTAAGACATGATTCCAATCAATGGCCAAAAGAACTTAAAGGACAAAGAGAAACCAATTCATTAGGATTAAGACATGATTCCAATCAATGGCCAAAAGAACTTAAAGGACAAAGAGAAACCAATTCATTTAGGATTAAGACATGATTCCAATCAATGGCCAAAAGAACTTAAAGGACAAAGAGAAACCAATTCATTAGGATTAAGACATGATTCCAATCAATGGCCAAAAGAACTTAAAGGACAAAGAGAAACCAATTCATTTAGGATTAAGACATGATTCCAATCAATGGCCAAAAGAACTTAAAGGACAAAGAGAAACCAATTCATTACGGATTAAGACATGATTCCAATCAATGGCCAAAAGAACTTAAAGGACAAAGAGAAACCAATTCATTTAGGATTAAGACATGATTCCAATCAATGGCCAAAAGAACTTAAAGGACAAAGAGAAACCAATTCATTTAGGATTAAGACATGATTCCAATCAATGGCCAAAAGAACTTAAAGGACAAAGAGAAACCAAGTCATTTAGGATTAAGACATGATTCCAATCAATGGCCAAAAGAACTTAAAGGACAAAGAGAAACCAATTCATTAAGGATTAAGACATGATTCCAATCAATGGCCAAAAGAACTTAAAGGACAAAGAGAAACCAATTCATTAGGATTAAGACATGATTCCAATCAATGGCCAAAAGAACTTAAAGGACAAAGAGAAACCAATTCATTTAGGATTAAGACATGATTCCAATCAATGGCCAAAAGAACTTAAAGGACAAAGAGAAACCAAGTCATTTAGGATTAAGACATGATTCCAATCAATGGCCAAAAGAACTTAAAGGACAAAGAGAAACCAATTCATTTAGGATTAAGACATGATTCCAATCAATGGCCAAAAGAACTTAAAGGACAAAGAGAAACCAAGTCATTAGGATTAAGACATGATTCCAATCAATGGCCAAAAGAACTTAAAGGACAAAGAGAAACCAATTCATTAGGATTAAGACATGATTCCAATCAATGGCCAAAAGAACTTAAAGGACAAAGAGAAACCAATTCATTTAGGATTAAGACATGATTCCAATCAATGGCCAAAAGAACTTAAAGGACAAAGAGAAACCAATTCATTTAGGATTAAGACATGATTCCAATCAATGGCCAAAAGAACTTAAAGGACAAAGAGAAACCAATTCATTAGGATTAAGACATGATTCCAATCAATGGCCAAAAGAACTTAAAGGACAAAGAGAAACCAAGTCATTAGGATTAAGACATGATTCCAATCAATGGCCAAAAGAACTTAAAGGACAAAGAGAAACCAATTCATTAGGATTAAGACATGATTCCAATCAATGGCCAAAAGAACTTAAAGGACAAAGAGAAACCAATTCATTTAGGATTAAGACATGATTCCAATCAATGGCCAAAAGAACTTAAAGGACAAAGAGAAACCAATTCATTAGGATTAAGACATGATTCCAATCAATGGCCAAAAGAACTTAAAGGACAAAGAGAAACCAAGTCATTAGGATTAAGACATGATTCCAATCAATGGCCAAAAGAACTTAAAGGACAAAGAGAAACCAATTCATTAGGATTAAGACATGATTCCAATCAATGGCCAAAAGAACTTAAAGGACAAAGAGAAACCAATTCATTTAGGATTAAGACATGATTCCAATCAATGGCCAAAAGAACTTAAAGGACAAAGAGAAACCAATTCATTAGGATTAAGACATGATTCCAATCAATGGCCAAAAGAACTTAAAGGACAAAGAGAAACCAATTCATTTAGGATTATGACATGATTACAATCAATGGCCAAAAGAACTTAAAGGACAAAGAGAAACCAATTCATTTAGGATTAAGACATGTTTCCAATCAATGGCCAAAAGAACTTAAAGGACAAAGAGAAACCAATTCATTTAGGATTAAGACATGATTCCAATCAGTGGCCAAAAGAACTTAAAGGACAAAGAGAAACCAAGTCATTACAGATTAAGACATTATTCCAATCAATGGCCAAAAGAACTGAAAGGACAAAGAGAAACCAATTCATTTAGGATTAAGACATGTTTCCAATCAATGGTCAAAAGAACTTAAAGGACAAAGAAAAACCAATTCATTTAGGATTAAGACATGTTTCCAATCAATGGCCAAAAGAACTTAAAGGACAAAGAGAAACCAATTCATTTAGGATTAAGACATTGTTCCAATCAATCGCCAAAAGAACTTAAAGGACAAAGAGAAACCAATTCCTTTAGGATTAAGATATCTTCCAATTAATGGCCAAAAGAACTAAAACGACAAACAGAAACCAATTCATTAAGGATTAAAACATGGTTCCAATCAATGGCCAAAAGAACTTAGAGGACAAAGAGAAACCAATTCGTTTAGGATAAAGACATGATTCCAAGTATGGGCCAAAAGACCTTTAAGGACAAAGAGAAACTAATTCATTTAGGATTAAGACATGATTCCAATCAATGGCCAAAAGAACTTAAAGGACAAAGAGAAACCAATTAATTTAGGATTAAGACGTGTTTCCAATCAATCGCCAAAAGAACTTAAAGGACAAAGAGAAACCAATTCATTACGGATTAAGACATGGTTCCAATCAATAGCCAAAAGAACTTAAAGGACAAACAGAAAGCAAGTCATTAGGATTAAGACATGATTCCAATCAAGGGCCAAAAGAACTTAGTGGACAAAGAGAAACCAACTCATATAGGATTAAGACATGATTCCAATCAATGGCCAAATGAACTTAAAGGACAAAGCGAAACCAATTCATTAGGATTAAGACATGATTCCAATCAATGGCCAAAAGAACTTAAAGGACAAAGAGAAACCAATTCATTAGGATTAAGACATGATTCCAATCAATGGCCAAAAGAACTTAAAGGACAAAGAGAAACCAATTCATTAGGATTAAGACATGATTCCAATCAATGGCCAAAAGAACTTAAAGGACAAAGAGAAACCAAGTCATTACGGATTAAGACATGATTCCAATCAATGGCCAAAAGAACTTAAAGGACAAAGAGAAACCAATTCATTTAGGATTAAGACATGTTTCCAATGAATGGCCAAAAGAACTTAAAGGACAAAGAGAAACCAAGTCATTAGGATTAAGACATGATTCCAATCAATGGCCAAAAGAACTTAAAGGACAAAGAGAAACCAATTCATTTAGGATTAAGACATGATTCCAATCAATGGCCAAAAGAACTTAAAGGACAAAGAGAAACCAAGTCATTAGGATTAAGACATGATTCCAATCAATGGCCAAAAGAACTTAAAGGACAAAGAGAAACCAATTCATTTAGGATTAAGACATGATTCCAATCAATGGCCAAAAGAACTTAAAGGACAAAGAGAAACCAATTCATTAGGATTAAGACATGATTCCAATCAATGGCCAAAAGAACTTAAAGGACAAAGAGAAACCAATTCATTTAGGATTAAGACATGATTCCAATCAATGGCCAAAAGAACTTAAAGGACAAAGAGAAACCAAGTCATTAGGATTAAGACATGATTCCAATCAATGGCCAAAAGAACTTAAAGGACAAAGAGAAACCAATTCATTTAGGATTAAGACATGATTCCAATCAATGGCCAAAAGAACTTAAAGGACAAAGAGAAACCAATTCATTTAGGATTAAGACATGATTCCAATCAATGGCCAAAAGAACTTAAAGGACAAAGAGAAACCAATTCATTACGGATTAAGACATGATTCCAATCAATGGCCAAAAGAACTTAAAGGACAAAGAGAAACCAATTCAAAATGGATTAAGACTTGATTCCAATCAATGGCCAAAAGAACTTAAAGGACAAAGAGAAACAAATTCATTTACAATTATGACATGGTTCCAATCAATGGCCAAAAGAACTTAAAGGACAAAGAGAAACCAATTCATTTAGGATTAAGACATGATTCCAATCAATGGCCAAAAGAACTTAAAGGACAAAGAGAAACCAATTCATTTAGGATTAAGACATGATTCCAATCAATGGCCAAAAGAACTTAAAGGACAAAGAGAAACCAATTCATTTAGGATTAAGACATGATTCCAATCAATGGCCAAAAGAACTTAAAGGACAAAGAGAAACCAATTCATTAGGATTAAGACATGATTCCAATCAATGGCCAAAAGAACTTAAAGGACAAAGAGAAACCAAGTCATTACGGATTAAGAGATGATTCCAATCAATGGCCAAAAGAACTTAAAGGACAAAGAGAAACCAATTCATTTAGGATTAAGACATGATTCCAATCAATGGCCAAAAGAACTTAAAGGACAAAGAGAAACCAATTCATTTAGGATTAAGACATGATTCCAATCAATGGCCAAAAGAACTTAAAGGACAAAGAGAAACCAATTCATTTACGGATTAAGACATGATTCCAATCAATGGCCAAAAGAACTTAAAGGACAAAGAGAAACCAATTCATTTAGGATTAAGACATGATTCCAATCAATGGCCAAAAGAACTTAAAGGACAAAGAGAAACCAATTCATTTAGGATTAAGACATGATTCCAATCAATGGCCAAAAGAACTTAAAGGACAAAGAGAAACCAATTCATTTTAGGATTAAGACATGATTCCAATCAATGGCCAAAAGAACTTAAAGGACAAAGAGAAACCAATTCATTTTAGGATTAAGACATGATTCCAATCAATGGCCAAAAGAACTTAAAGGACAAAGAGAAACCAATTCATTTAGGATTAAGACATGATTCCAATCAATGGCCAAAAGAACTTAAAGGACAAAGAGAAACCAATTCATTTAGGATTAAGACATGATTCCAATCAATGGCCAAAAGAACTTAAAGGACAAAGAGAAACCAATTCATTTAGGATTAAGACATGATTCCAATCAATGGCCAAAAGAACTTAAAGGACAAAGAGAAACCAATTCATTAGGATTAAGACATGATTCCAATCAATGGCCAAAAGAACTTAAAGGACAAAGAGAAACCAATTCATTTAGGATTAAGACATGATTCCAATCAATGGCCAAAAGAACTTAAAGGACAAAGAGAAACCAATTCATTTAGGATTAAGACATGATTCCAATCAATGGCCAAAAGAACTTAAAGGACAAAGAGAAACCAATTCATTTAGGATTAAGACATGATTCCAATCAATGGCCAAAAGAACTTAAAGGACAAAGAGAAACCAATTCATTTAGGATTAAGACATGATTCCAATCAATGGCCAAAAGAACTTAAAGGACAAAGAGAAACCAATTCATTTAGGATTAAGACATGATTCCAATCAATGGCCAAAAGAACTTAAAGGACAAAGAGAAACCAATTCATTTAGGATTAAGACATGATTCCAATCAATGGCCAAAAGAACTTAAAGGACAAAGAGAAACCAATTCATTTAGGATTAAGACATGATTCCAATCAATGGCCAAAAGAACTTAAAGGACAAAGAGAAACCAATTCATTTAGGATTAAGACATGATTCCAATCAATGGCCAAAAGAACTTAAAGGACAAAGAGAAACCAATTCATTTAGGATTAAGACATGATTCCAATCAATGGCCAAAAGAACTTAAAGGACAAAGAGAAACCAATTCATTAGGATTAAGACATGATTCCAATCAATGGCCAAAAGAACTTAAAGGACAAAGAGAAACCAATTCATAGGATTAAGACATGATTCCAATCAATGGCCAAAAGAACTTAAAGGACAAAGAGAAACCAATTCATTTAGGATTAAGACATGATTCCAATCAATGGCCAAAAGAACTTAAAGGACAAAGAGAAACCAATTCATTTAGGATTAAGACATGATTCCAATCAATGGCCAAAAGAACTTAAAGGACAAAGAGAAACCAATTCATTTAGGATTAAGACATGATTCCAATCAATGGCCAAAAGAACTTAAAGGACAAAGAGAAACCAATTCATTTAGGATTAAGACATGATTCCAATCAATGGCCAAAAGAACTTAAAGGACAAAGAGAAACCAATTCATTTAGGATTAAGACATGATTCCAATCAATGGCCAAAAGAACTTAAAGGACAAAGAGAAACCAATTCATTAGGATTAAGACATGATTCCAATCAATGGCCAAAAGAACTTAAAGGACAAAGAGAAACCAATTCATTTAGGATTAAGACATGATTCCAATCAATGGCCAAAAGAACTTAAAGGACAAAGAGAAACCAATTCATTACGGATTAAGACATGATTCCAATCAATGGCCAAAAGAACTTAAAGGACAAAGAGAAACCAATTCATTTAGGATTAAGACATGATTCCAATCAATGGCCAAAAGAACTTAAAGGACAAAGAGAAACCAATTCATTAGGATTAAGACATGATTCCAATCAATGGCCAAAAGAACTTAAAGGACAAAGAGAAACCAATTCATTTAGGATTAAGACATGATTCCAATCAATGGCCAAAAGAACTTAAAGGACAAAGAGAAACCAATTCATTAGGATTAAGACATGATTCCAATCAATGGCCAAAAGAACTTAAAGGACAAAGAGAAACCAATTCATTTAGGATTAAGACATGATTCCAATCAATGGCCAAAAGAACTTAAAGGACAAAGAGAAACCAATTCATTAGGATTAAGACATGATTCCAATCAATGGCCAAAAGAACTTAAAGGACAAAGAGAAACCAATTCATTAGGATTAAGACATGATTCCAATCAATGGCCAAAAGAACTTAAAGGACAAAGAGAAACCAATTCATTTAGGATTAAGACATGATTCCAATCAATGGCCAAAAGAACTTAAAGGACAAAGAGAAACCAATTCATTAGGATTAAGACATGATTCCAATCAATGGCCAAAAGAACTTAAAGGACAAAGAGAAACCAATTCATTAGGATTAAGACATGATTCCAATCAATGGCCAAAAGAACTTAAAGGACAAAGAGAAACCAATTCATTAGGATTAAGACATGATTCCAATCAATGGCCAAAAGAACTTAAAGGACAAAGAGAAACCAATTCATTTAGGATTAAGACATGATTCCAATCAATGGCCAAAAGAACTTAAAGGACAAAGAGAAACCAATTCATTTAGGATTAAGACATGATTCCAATCAATGGCCAAAAGAACTTAAAGGACAAAGAGAAACCAATTCATTTAGGATTAAGACATGATTCCAATCAATGGCCAAAAGAACTTAAAGGACAAAGAGAAACCAATTCATTTAGGATTAAGACATGATTCCAATCAATGGCCAAAAGAACTTAAAGGACAAAGAGAAACCAATTCATTAGGATTAAGACATGATTCCAATCAATGGCCAAAAGAACTTAAAGGACAAAGAGAAACCAATTCATTTAGGATTAAGACATGATTCCAATCAATGGCCAAAAGAACTTAAAGGACAAAGAGAAACCAATTCATTAGGATTAAGACATGATTCCAATCAATGGCCAAAAGAACTTAAAGGACAAAGAGAAACCAATTCATTAGGATTAAGACATGATTCCAATCAATGGCCAAAAGAACTTAAAGGACAAAGAGAAACCAATTCATTTAGGATTAAGACATGATTCCAATCAATGGCCAAAAGAACTTAAAGGACAAAGAGAAACCAATTCATTTAGGATTAAGACATGATTCCAATCAATGGCCAAAAGAACTTAAAGGACAAAGAGAAACCAATTCATTTAGGATTAAGACATGATTCCAATCAATGGCCAAAAGAACTTAAAGGACAAAGAGAAACCAATTCATTTAGGATTAAGACATGATTCCAATCAATGGCCAAAAGAACTTAAAGGACAAAGAGAAACCAATTCATTAGGATTAAGACATGATTCCAATCAATGGCCAAAAGAACTTAAAGGACAAAGAGAAACCAATTCATTAGGATTAAGACATGATTCCAATCAATGGCCAAAAGAACTTAAAGGACAAAGAGAAACCAATTCATTTAGGATTAAGACATGATTCCAATCAATGGCCAAAAGAACTTAAAGGACAAAGAGAAACCAATTCATTTAGGATTAAGACATGATTCCAATCAATGGCCAAAAGAACTTAAAGGACAAAGAGAAACCAATTCGTTTAGGATTAAGACATGATTCCAATCAATGGCCAAAAGAACTTAAAGGACAAAGAGAAACCAATTCATTTAGGATTAAGACATGATTCCAATCAATGGCCAAAAGAACTTAAAGGACAAAGAGAAACCAATTCATTAGGATTAAGACATGATTCCAATCAATGGCCAAAAGAACTTAAAGGACAAAGAGAAACCAAGTCATTAGGATTAAGACATGATTCCAATCAATGGCCAAAAGAACTTAAAGGACAAAGAGAAACCAATTCATTTAGGATTAAGACATGATTCCAATCAATGGCCAAAAGAACTTAAAGGACAAAGAGAAACCAATTCATTTAGGATTAAGACATGATTCCAATCAATGGCCAAAAGAACTTAAAGGACAAAGAGAAACCAATTCATTTAGGATTAAGACATGATTCCAATCAATGGCCAAAAGAACTTAAAGGACAAAGAGAAACCAATTCATTAGGATTAAGACATGATTCCAATCAATGGCCAAAAGAACTTAAAGGACAAAGAGAAACCAATTCATTTAGGATTAAGACATGATTCCAATCAATGGCCAAAAGAACTTAAAGGACAAAGAGAAACCAATTCATTTAGGATTAAGACATGATTCCAATCAATGGCCAAAAGAACTTAAAGGACAAAGAGAAACCAATTCATTAGGATTAAGACATGATTCCAATCAATGGCCAAAAGAACTTAAAGGACAAAGAGAAACCAATTCATTTAGGATTAAGACATGATTCCAATCAATGGCCAAAAGAACTTAAAGGACAAAGGACAAAGAGAAACCAATTCATTACGGATTAAGAGGATTAAGACATGATTCCAATCAATGGCCAAAAGAACTTAAAGGACAAAGAGAAACCAATTCATTTAGGATTAAGACATGATTCCAATCAATGGCCAAAAGAACTTAAAGGACAAAGAGAAACCAATTCATTAGGATTAAGACATGATTCCAATCAATGGCCAAAAGAACTTAAAGGACAAAGAGAAACCAATTCATTTAGGATTAAGACATGATTCCAATCAATGGCCAAAAGAACTTAAAGGACAAAGAGAAACCAATTCATTAGGATTAAGACATGATTCCAATCAATGGCCAAAAGAACTTAAAGGACAAAGAGAAACCAATTCATTAGGATTAAGACATGATTCCAATCAATGGCCAAAAGAACTTAAAGGACAAAGAGAAACCAATTCATTTAGGATTAAGACATGATTCCAATCAATGGCCAAAAGAACTTAAAGGACAAAGAGAAACCAATTCATTTAGGATTAAGACATGATTCCAATCAATGGCCAAAAGAACTTAAAGGACAAAGAGAAACCAATTCATTAGGATTAAGACATGATTCCAATCAATGGCCAAAAGAACTTAAAGGACAAAGAGAAACCAAGTCATTAGGATTAAGACATGATTCCAATCAATGGCCAAAAGAACTTAAAGGACAAAGAGAAACCAATTCATTAGGATTAAGACATGATTCCAATCAATGGCCAAAAGAACTTAAAGGACAAAGAGAAACCAATTCATTTAGGATTAAGACATGATTCCAATCAATGGCCAAAAGAACTTAAAGGACAAAGAGAAACCAATTCATTAGGATTAAGACATGATTCCAATCAATGGCCAAAAGAACTTAAAGGACAAAGAGAAACCAATTCATTAGGATTAAGACATGATTCCAATCAATGGCCAAAAGAACTTAAAGGACAAAGAGAAACCAATTCATTTAGGATTAAGACATGATTCCAATCAATGGCCAAAAGAACTTAAAGGACAAAGAGAAACCAATTCATTTAGGATTAAGACATGATTCCAATCAATGGCCAAAAGAACTTAAAGGACAAAGAGAAACCAATTCATTAGGATTAAGACATGATTCCAATCAATGGCCAAAAGAACTTAAAGGACAAAGAGAAACCAATTCATTAGGATTAAGACATGATTCCAATCAATGGCCAAAAGAACTTAAAGGACAAAGAGAAACCAATTCATTTAGGATTAAGACATGATTCCAATCAATGGCCAAAAGAACTTAAAGGACAAAGAGAAACCAATTCATTAGGATTAAGACATGATTCCAATCAATGGCCAAAAGAACTTAAAGGACAAAGAGAAACCAATTCATTAGGATTAAGACATGATTCCAATCAATGGCCAAAAGAACTTAAAGGACAAAGAGAAACCAATTCATTAGGATTAAGACATGATTCCAATCAATGGCCAAAAGAACTTAAAGGACAAAGAGAAACCAATTCATTAGGATTAAGACATGATTCCAATCAATGGCCAAAAGAACTTAAAGGACAAAGAGAAACCAATTCATTTAGGATTAAGACATGATTCCAATCAATGGCCAAAAGAACTTAAAGGACAAAGAGAAACCAATTCATTTAGGATTAAGACATGATTCCAATCAATGGCCAAAAGAACTTAAAGGACAAAGAGAAACCAATTTCATTTAGGATTAAGACATGATTCCAATCAATGGCCAAAAGAACTTAAAGGACAAAGAGAAACCAATTCATTAGGATTAAGACATGATTCCAATCAATGGCCAAAAGAACTTAAAGGACAAAGAGAAACCAATTCATTTAGGATTAAGACATGATTCCAATCAACGGCCAAAAGAACTTAAAGGACAAAGAGAAACCAATTCATTTACGGATTAAGACATGATTCCAATCAAGGGCCAAAAGAACTTAGTGGACAATGAGAAACCAATTCATTTAGGATTAAGACATGATTCCAATCAATGGCCAAAAGAACTTAAAGGACAAAGCGAAACCAATTCATTTAGGATTAAGACATGATTCCAATCAATGGCCAAAAGAACTTAAAGGACAAAGCGAAACCAATTCATTAAGGATTAAGACATGATTCCAATCAATGGCCAAAAGAACTTAAAGGACAAAGAGAAACCAATTCATTAGGATTAAGACATGATTCCAATCAATGGCCAAAAGAACTTAAAGGACAAAGAGAAACCAATTCATTATGGATTAAGTCTTGCTTCCAATCAATGACCAAAAGAACTTAAAGGACAAAGAGAAATCGAGTCATTGCGGATTAAGACATGATTCCAATCAATGATCAAAATAACTTAAAGGACAAAGAGAAACCAATTCATTTAGGATTAAGACATAATTCCAATCAGTGGCCAACAGAACTTAAAGGACAAAGTGAAACCAATCCATTAAGGATTAAGACATGGTTCCAAGCAAGGGCCAAAAGAACTTAAAGGACAAAGAGAAACCAATTCATTTAGGATTAAGACATGATTCCAAGGAATGGCCAAAAGAACTTGAAGGACAAAGAGAAACCAATTCATTTAGGATTAAGACATGATTCCAATGAATGGCCAAAAGAACTTAAAGGATAAAGAGAAACCAATTCATTAGGATTAGGACATGATTCCAATCAATGGCCAAAAGAACTTAAAGGACAAAGAGAAACCAATTCATTTTGGATTAAGACATGTTTCCAATCAAGGGCCAAAAGAACTTAAAGGACAAAGAGAAACCAATTCATTAGGATTAAGACATGATTCCAATCAATGGCCAAAAGAACTTAAAGGACAAAGAGAAACCAATTCATTAGGATTAAGACATGATTCCAATCAATGGCCAAAAGAACTTAAAGGACAAAGAGAAACCAATTCATTTAGGATTAAGACATGATTCCAATCAATGGCCAAAAGAACTTAAAGGACAAAGAGAAACCAATTCATTAGGATTAAGACATGATTCCAATCAATGGCCAAAAGAAAAGAACTTAAAGGACAAAGAGAAACCAATTCATTAGGATTAAGACATGATTCCAATCAATGGCCAAAAGAACTTAAAGGACAAAGAGAAACCAATTCATTTAGGATTAAGACATGATTCCAATCAATGGCCAAAAGAACTTAAAGGACAAAGAGAAACCAATTCATTTAGGATTAAGACATGATTCCAATCAATGGCCAAAAGAACTTAAAGGACAAAGAGAAACCAATTCATTAGGATTAAGACATGATTCCAATCAATGGCCAAAAGAACTTAAAGGACAAAGAGAAACCAATTCATTTAGGATTAAGACATGATTCCAATCAATGGCCAAAAGAACTTAAAGGACAAAGAGAAACCAATTCATTAGGATTAAGACATGATTCCAATCAATGGCCAAAAGAACTTAAAGGACAAAGAGAAACCAATTCATTAGGATTAAGACATGATTCCAATCAATGGCCAAAAGAACTTAAAGGACAAAGAGAAACCAAGTCATTACGGATTATGACATGATTCCAATCAATGGCCAAAAGAACTTAAAGGACAAAGAGAAACCAATTCATTTTCGATTAAGACATGATTCCAATCAATGACCAAAAGAACTTAAAGGACAAAGAGAAACCAATTCATTTAGGATTAAGACATGTTTCCAATCAATGGCCAAAAGAACTTAAAGGACAAAGAGAAACCAATTCATATAGGATTAAGACATGATTCCAATCAATGGCCAAAAGAACTTAAAGGACAAAGAGAAACCAATTCATTTAGGATTAAGACATGATTCCAATCAATGGCCAAAAGAACTTAAAGGACAAAGAGAAACCAATTCATTTACGGATTAAGACATGATTCCAATCAAGGGCCAAAATAACTTAATGGACAAAGAGAAACCAATTCATTTAGGATTAAGACATGATTCCAATGAATGGCCAAAAGAACTTGAAGGACAAAGAGAAACCAATTCATTTAGGATTAAGACATGTTTCCAATGAATGGCCAAAAGAACTTAAAGGACAAAGAGAAACCAAGTCGTTACGGATTAAGACATGATTCCAATCAACGGCCAAAAGAATTTAAAGGACAAAGAGAAACCAAGTCATTACGGATTAAGACACGATTCCAATCAAGGGCCAAAAGAACTTAATGGACAAAGAGAAACCAATTCATTTAGGATTAAGACATAATTCCAATCAGTGGCCAACAGAACTTAAAGGACAAAGTGAAACCAATCCGTTAGGATTAAGACATGATTCCAATCAACGGCCAAAAGAACTTAAAGGACAAAGAGAAACCAATTCATTTAGAATTAAGACATGTTTCCAATCAATGGCCAAAAGAACTTAAAGGACAAAGAGAAACCAATTCATTTAGGATTAAGACATGATTCCAATCAATGGCCAAAAGAACTTAAAGGACAAAGAGAAACCAATTCATTTAGGATTAAGACATGATTCCAATCAATGGCCAAAAGAACTTAAAGGACAAAGAGAAACCAAGTCATTAGGATTAAGACATGATTCCAATCAATGGCCAAAAGAACTTAAAGGACAAAGAGAAACCAATTCATTTAGGATTAAGACATGATTCCAATCAATGGCCAAAAGAACTTAAAGGACAAAGAGAAACCAATTCATTTAGGATTAAGACATGATTCCAATCAATGGCCAAAAGAACTTAAAGGACAAAGAGAAACCAATTCATTAGGATTAAGACATGATTCCAATCAATGGCCAAAAGAACTTAAAGGACAAAGAGAAACCAATTCATTTAGGATTAAGACATGATTCCAATCAATGGCCAAAAGAACTTAAAGGACAAAGAGAAACCAATTCATTTAGGATTAAGACATGATTCCAATCAATGGCCAAAAGAACTTAAAGGACAAAGAGAAACCAATTCATTTAGGGATTAAGACATGATTCCAATCAATGGCCAAAAGAACTTAAAGGACAAAGAGAAACCAATTCATTTAGGATTAAGACATGATTCCAATCAATGGCCAAAAGAACTTAAAGGACAAAGAGAAACCAATTCATTTAGGATTAAGACATGATTCCAATCAATGGCCAAAAGAACTTAAAGGACAAAGAGAAACCAATTCATTTAGGATTAAGACATGATTCCAATCAATGGCCAAAAAGAACTTAAAGGACAAAGAGAAACCAATTCATTAGGATTAAGACATGATTCCAATCAATGGCCAAAAGAACTTAAAGGACAAAGAGAAACCAATTCATTAGGATTAAGACATGATTCCAATCAATGGCCAAAAGAACTTAAAGGACAAAGAGAAACCAATTCATTACGGATTAAGACATGATTCCAATCAATGGCCAAAAGAACTTAAAGGACAAAGAGAAACCAATTCATTAGGATTAAGACATGATTCCAATCAATGGCCAAAAGAACTTAAAGGACAAAGAGAAACCAATTCATTAGGATTAAGACATGATTCCAATCAATGGCCAAAAGAACTTAAAGGACAAAGAGAAACCAATTCATTTAGGATTAAGACATGATTCCAATCAATGGCCAAAAGAACTTAAAGGACAAAGAGAAACCAATTCATTTAGGATTAAGACATGATTCCAATCAATGGCCAAAAGAACTTAAAGGACAAAGAGAAACCAATTCATTAGGATTAAGACATGATTCCAATCAATGGCCAAAAGAACTTAAAGGACAAAGAGAAACCAATTCATTTAGGATTAAGACATGATTCCAATCAATGGCCAAAAGAACTTAAAGGACAAAGAGAAACCAATTCATTAGGATTAAGACATGATTCCAATCAATGGCCAAAAGAACTTAAAGGACAAAGAGAAACCAATTCATTTAGGATTAAGACATGATTCCAATCAATGGCCAAAAGAACTTAAAGGACAAAGAGAAACCAATTCATTAGGATTAAGACATGATTCCAATCAATGGCCAAAAGAACTTAAAGGACAAAGAGAAACCAATTCATTTAGGATTAAGACATGATTCCAATCAATGGCCAAAAGAACTTAAAGGACAAAGAGAAACCAATTCATTTAGGATTAAGACATGATTCCAATCAATGGCCAAAAGAACTTAAAGGACAAAGAGAAACCAATTCATTTAGGATTAAGACATGATTCCAATCAATGGCCAAAAGAACTTAAAGGACAAAGAGAAACCAATTCATTAGGATTAAGACATGATTCCAATCAGTGGCCAAAAGAACTTAAAGGACAAAGAGAAACCAATTCATTTAGGATTAAGACATGATTCCAATCAGTGGCCAAAAGAACTTAAAGGACAAAGAGAAACCAATTCATTTAGGATTAAGACATGATTCCAATCAATGGCCAAAAGAACTTAAAGGACAAAGAGAAACCAATTCATTACGGATTAAGACATGATTCCAATCAATGGCCAAAAGAACTTAAAGGACACAAAGAGAAACCAATTCATTTAGGATTAAGACATGATTCCAATCAATGGCCAAAAGAACTTAAAGGACAAAGAGAAACCAATTCATTAGGATTAAGACATGATTCCAATCAATGGCCAAAAGAACTTAAAGGACAAAGAGAAACCAATTCATTTAGGATTAAGACATGATTCCAATCAATGGCCAAAAGAACTTAAAGGACAAAGAGAAACCAATTCATTAGGATTAAGACATGATTCCAATCAATGGCCAAAAGAACTTAAAGGACAAAGAGAAAAAGAGAAACCAATTCATTTAGGATTAAGACATGATTCCAATCAATGGCCAAAAGAACTTAAAGGACAAAGAGAAACCAATTCATTAGGATTAAGACATGATTCCAATCAATGGCCAAAAGAACTTAAAGGACAAAGAGAAACCAATTCATTAGGATTAAGACATGATTCCAATCAATGGCCAAAAGAACTTAAAGGACAAAGAGAAACCAATTCATTTAGGATTAAGACATGATTCCAATCAATGGCCAAAAGAACTTAAAGGACAAAGAGAAACCAATTCATTTAGAATTATGACATGATTCCAATCAATGGCCAAAAGAACTTAAAGGACAAAGAGAAACCAATTCATTTAGGATTAAGACATGTTTCCAATCAATGGCCAAAAGAACTTAAAGGACAAAGAGAAACCAAGTCATTACGGATTATGACATGATTCCAATCGTTGGCCAAAAGAACTTAAAGGACAAAGAGAAACCAATTCATTTAGGATTAACACATGTTTCCAATCAATGGCCAAAAGAACTTAAAGGACAAAGAGAAACCAATTGATTTAGGATTAAGATATGATTCCAACCAATGGCCAAAAGAACTTAACGGGCAAAGAGAAACCAAGTCATTACGGATTAAGACATGGTTCCAATCAAAGCCCAAAAGAACTTAAAGGACAAAGAGAAGCCAATTCATTTAGGATTAAGACATGATTCCAATCAGTGGCCAAAACAACTTAAAGAACAAAGAGAAACCAATTCATTAGGATTAAGACATGTTTCCAATCAATGGCCAAAAGAACTTAAAGGACAAAGAGAAACCAATTCATTTAGGATTAAGACATGATTCCAATCAATGGCCAAAAGAACTTAAAGGACAAAGAGAAACCAATTCATTAGGATTAAGACATGATTCCAATCAATGGCCAAAAGAACTTAAAGGACAAAGAGAAACCAATTCATTAGGATTAAGACATGATTCCAATCAATGGCCAAAAGAACTTAAAGGACAAAGAGAAACCAATTCATTTAGGATTAAGACATGATTCCAATCAATGGCCAAAAGAACTTAAAGGACAAAGAGAAACCAATTCATTTAGGATTAAGACATGATTCCAATCAATGGCCAAAAGAACTTAAAGGACAAAGAGAAACCAATTCATTAGGATTAAGACATGATTCCAATCAATGGCCAAAAGAACTTAAAGGACAAAGAGAAACCAATTCATTTAGGATTAAGACATGATTCCAATCAATGGCCAAAAGAACTTAAAGGACAAAGAGAAACCAATTCATTAGGATTAAGACATGATTCCAATCAATGGCCAAAAGAACTTAAAGGACAAAGAGAAACCAATTCATTTAGGATTAAGACATGATTCCAATCAATGGCCAAAAGAACTTAAAGGACAAAGAGAAACCAATTCATTTAGGATTGAGACATGATTCCAATCAATGGCCAAAAGAACTTAAAGGACAAAGAGAAACCAATTCATTAGGATTAAGACATGATTCCAATCAATGGCCAAAAGAACTTAAAGGACAAAGAGAAACCAATTCATTTAGGATTAAGACATGATTCCAATCAATGGCCAAAAGAACTTAAAGGACAAAGAGAAACCAATTCATTTAGGATTAAGACATGATTCCAATCAATGGCCAAAAGAACTTAAAGGACAAAGAGAAACCAATTCATTAGGATTAAGACATGATTCCAATCAATGGCCAAAAGAACTTAAAGGACAAAGAGAAACCAATTCATTTAGGATTAAGACATGATTCCAATCAATGGCCAAAAGAACTTAAAGGACAAAGAGAAACCAATTCATTTAGGATTAAGACATGATTCCAATCAATGGCCAAAAGAACTTAAAGGACAAAGAGAAACCAATTCATTAGGATTAAGACATGATTCCAATCAATGGCCAAAAGAACTTAAAGGACAAAGAGAAACCAATTCATTAGGATTAAGACATGATTCCAATCAATGGCCAAAAGAACTTAAAGGACAAAGAGAAACCAATTCATTAGGATTAAGACATGATTCCAATCAATGGCCAAAAGAACTTAAAGGACAAAGAGAAACCAATTCATTTAGGATTAAGACATGATTCCAATCAATGGCCAAAAGAACTTAAAGGACAAAGAGAAACCAATTCATTTAGGATTAAGACATGATTCCAATCAATGGCCAAAAGAACTTAAAGGACAAAGAGAAACCAATTCATTTAGGATTAAGACATGATTCCAATCAATGGCCAAAAGAACTTAAAGGACAAAGAGAAACCAATTCATTTAGGATTAAGACATGATTCCAATCAATGGCCAAAAGAACTTAAAGGACAAAGAGAAACCAATTCATTAGGATTAAGACATGATTCCAATCAATGGCCAAAAGAACTTAAAGGACAAAGAGAAACCAATTCATTTAGGATTAAGACATGATTCCAATCAATGGCCAAAAGAACTTAAAGGACAAAGAGAAACCAATTCATTAGGATTAAGACATGATTCCAATCAATGGCCAAAAGAACTTAAAGGACAAAGAGAAACCAATTCATTAGGATTAAGACATGATTCCAATCAATGGCCAAAAGAACTTAAAGGACAAAGAGAAACCAATTCATTTAGGATTAAGACATGATTCCAATCAATGGCCAAAAGAACTTAAAGGACAAAGAGAAACCAATTCATTAGGATTAAGACATGATTCCAATCAATGGCCAAAAGAACTTAAAGGACAAAGAGAAACCAATTCATTTAGGATTAAGACATGATTCCAATCAATGGCCAAAAGAACTTAAAGGACAAAGAGAAACCAATTCATTTAGGATTAAGACATGATTCCAATCAATGGCCAAAAGAACTTAAAGGACAAAGAGAAACCAAGTCATTAGGATTAAGACATGATTCCAATCAATGGCCAAAAGAACTTAAAGGACAAAGAGAAACCAATTCATTTAGGATTAAGACATGATTCCAATCAATGGCCAAAAGAACTTAAAGGACAAAGAGAAACCAATTCATTTAGGATTAAGACATGATTCCAATCAATGGCCAAAAGAACTTAAAGGACAAAGAGAAACCAATTCATTTAGGATTAAGACATGATTCCAATCAATGGCCAAAAGAACTTAAAGGACAAAGAGAAACCAATTCATTTAGGATTAAGACATGATTCCAATCAATGGCCAAAAGAACTTAAAGGACAATGAGAAACCAATTCCTTGAGGATTAAGACATGATTCCAATCAATGGCCAAAAGAACATAAAGGACAAAGAGAAACCAATTCATTTAGGATTAAGACATGATTCCAATCAATGGCCAAAAGAACTTAAAGGACAAAGAGAAACCAATTCATTAGGATTAAGACATGATTCCAATCAATGGCCAAAAGAACTTAAAGGACAAAGAGAAACCAATTCATTTAGGATTAAGACATGATTCCAATCAATGGCCAAAAGAACTTAAAGGACAAAGAGAAACCAATTCATTTAGGATTAAGACATGATTCCAATCAATGGCCAAAAGAACTTAAAGGACAAAGAGAAACCAATTCATTTAGGATTAAGACATGATTCCAATCAATGGCCAAAAGAACTTAAAGGACAAAGAGAAACCAATTCATTAGGATTAAGACATGATTCCAATCAATGGCCAAAAGAACTTAAAGGACAAAGAGAAACCAATTCATTTAGGATTAAGACATGATTCCAATCAATGGCCAAAAGAACTTAAAGGACAAAGAGAAACCAATTCATTAGGATTAAGACATGATTCCAATCAATGGCCAAAAGAACTTAAAGGACAAAGAGAAACCAATTCATTTAGGATTAAGACATGATTCCAATCAATGGCCAAAAGAACTTAAAGGACAAAGAGAAACCAATTCATTAGGATTAAGACATGATTCCAATCAATGGCCAAAAGAACTTAAAGGACAAAGAGAAACCAATTCATTAGGATTAAGACATGATTCCAATCAATGGCCAAAAGAACTTAAAGGACAAAGAGAAACCAATTCATTAGGATTAAGACATGATTCCAATCAATGGCCAAAAGAACTTAAAGGACAAAGAGAAACCAATTCATTAGGATTAAGACATGATTCCAATCAATGGCCAAAAGAACTTAAAGGACAAAGAGAAACCAATTCATTTAGGATTAAGACATGATTCCAATCAATGGCCAAAAGAACTTAAAGGACAAAGAGAAACCAATTCATTAGGATTAAGACATGATTCCCAATCAATGG
Source organism: Pterocarpus santalinus (assembly GCA_031439595.1). Taxonomy (NCBI): domain Eukaryota; kingdom Viridiplantae; phylum Streptophyta; class Magnoliopsida; order Fabales; family Fabaceae; genus Pterocarpus; species Pterocarpus santalinus. The sequence continues at coordinate 48,330 of JAVHNO010000187.1, read as the reverse complement.
CCAAAAGAACTTAAAAGGACAAAGAGAAACCAATTCATTTAGGATTAAGACATGATTCCAATCAATGGCCAAAAGAACTTAAAGGACAAAGAGAAACCAATTCATTTAGGATTAAGACATGATTCCAATCAATGGCCAAAAGAACTTAAAGGACAAAGAGAAACCAATTCATTAGGATTAAGACATGATTCCAATCAATGGCCAAAAGAACTTAAAGGACAAAGAGAAACCAATTCATTTAGGATTAAGACATGATTCCAATCAATGGCCAAAAGAACTTAAAGGACAAAGAGAAACCAATTCATTAGGATTAAGACATGATTCCAATCAATGGCCAAAAAGAACTTAAAGGACAAAGAGAAACCAATTCATTAGGATTAAGACATGATTCCAATCAATGGCCAAAAGAACTTAAAGGACAAAGAGAAACCAATTCATTAGGATTAAGACATGATTCCAATCAATGGCCAAAAGAACTTAAAGGACAAAAGAGAAACCAATTCATTTAGGATTAAGACATGATTCCCAATCAATGGCCAAAAGAACTTAAAGGACAAAGAGAAACCAATTCATTAGGATTATGACATGATTCCAATCAATGGCCAAAAGAACTTAAAGGACAAAGAGAAACCAAAACATTTAGGATTAAGACATGTTTCCAATCAATGGCCAAAAGAACTTAAAGGACAAAGAGAAACCAATTCATTTAGGATTAAGACATGATTCCCAATCAATGGCCAAAAGAACTGAAAGGACAAAGAGAAACCAATTCATTTAGGATTAAGACATGTTTCCAATCAATCGCCAAAAGAACTCAAAGGATAAAGAGAAACCAATTCATTAGGATTAAGACATGATTCCAATCAATGGCCAAAAGAACTTAAAGGACAAACAGAAACCAACTCATTACGGATTAAGACATGATTCCAATCAACGGCCAAAACAACTTAAAGGAAAAAGAGAAACCAATTCATTTAGGATTAAGACATGATTCCCAATCAATGGCCAAAAGAACTTAAAAGGACAAAGAGAAACCAATTCATTTAGGATTAAGACAAGATTCCAATCAATGGCCAAAAGAACTTAAAGGACAAAGCGAAACCAATTCATTAAAGATTAAGACATGGTTCCAATGAATGGCCAAAAGAACTTAAACGACAAAGAGAAACCAAGTCATTACGGATTAAGACATGATTCCAATCAACGGCCAAAAGAACTTAAAGGTCAAAGAGAAACCAATTCATTTAGGATTAAGACATTATTCCAATCAACGGCCAAAAGAACTTAAAGGACAAAGAGAAACTAATTCATTGAGAATTGAGACATGTTTCCAATCAACGGCCAAAAGAACTTAAAGGACAAAGAGACACCAATTCTTTTAGAATTAAGACATGTTCCCAATCAATGGCCAAAAGAACTTAAAGGACAAAGGGAAACCAATTCATTAAGGATTAAGACATGGTTCCAATCAATGCCCAAAAGAACTTAAAGGACAAAGAGAAACCAAGTCATTACGGATTAAAACATGATTCCAATCAACGGCCAAAAGAACTTAAAGGACAAAGCGAAACCAATTCATTTAGGATTAAGACATGATTCCAATCAACGGCCAAAAGAACTTAAAGGACAAAGAGAAACCAATTCATTTAGAATTAAGACATGTTTCCAATGAATGGCCAAAAGAATTTAAAGGAAAAAGAGAAACCAAGTCATTACGGATTAAAACATGATTCCAATCAACGGCCAAAAGAACTTAAAGGAAAAAGAGAAACCAATTCATTTAGAATTAACACATGTTTCCAATCAATGGCCAAAAGAACTTAAAGTACAAAAAGAAACCAAATCGTTACGGATTAAGACATGATTCCAATCAAGGGCCAAAATAACTTAAAGGACAAAGCGAAACCAATTCATTTAGGATTAAGTTTTGCTTCCAATCAATGGCCAAAAGAACTTAAAGGACAAAGAGAAACCAATTCATTTAGAATTAAGACATGTTTCCAATCAATGGCCAAAAGAACTTAAAGGACAAAGAGAAACCAAGTCATTTAGGATTAAGACATGTTTCCAATCAATGGCCAAAAGAACTTAAAGGACAAAGAGAAACCAATTCATTTAGGATTAAGACATGTTTCCAATCAGTCGACAAAAGAACTTAAAGGACAAAGATAAACCAAGTCATTACGGATTAAGACATGATTCCAATCAAGGGCCAAAAGAACTTAAAGGACAAAGAGAAACCAATTCATTTAGGATTAAGACATGATTCCAATCAACGGCCAAAAGAACTTAAAGGACAAAGAGAAACCAATTCATTTAGAATTAAGACATGTTTCCAATCAATGGCCAAAAGAACTTAAAGGACAAAGAGAAACCAATTCATTAGGATTAAGACATGATTCCAATCAATGGCCAAAAGAACTTAAAGGACAAAGAGAAACCAAGTCATTACGATTAAGACATGATTCCAATGAATGGCCAAAAGAACTTAAAGGACAAAGAGAAACCAAGTCATTACGGATTAAGACATGATTCCAATCAACGGCCAAAAGAACTTAAAGGACAAAGAGAAACCAATTCATAAGGATTAAGACTTGCTTCCAATCAATGGCCAAAAGAACTTAAAGGACAAAGAGAAACCAATTCATTAGGATTAAGACATGATTCCAATCAATGGCCAAAAGAACTTAAAGGACAAAGAGAAACCAATTCATTTCGGATTATGACATGATTCCAATCAATTGCCAAAAGAACTTAAAGGACAAAGAGAAACCAATTCATTTACGATTAAGACATGTTTCCAATCAATCGCCAAAAGAACTTAAAGGACAAAGAGAAACCAAGTCATTACGGATTAAGACATGATTCCAATCAAGGGCCAAAAGGACTTGAAGGACAAAGAGGAACCAATTCATTTAGGATTAAGACACGATTCCAATCAAGGGCCAAAAGAACTTAATGGACAAAGAGAAACCAATTCATTTAGGATTAAGACATGATTCCAATCAATGGCCAACAGAACTTAAAGGACAAAGTGAAACAAATTCATTTAGGATTAAGACATGTTTCCAATGAATGGCCAAAAGAACTTAAAGGACAAAGAGAAACCAATTCCTTAAGGAATAAGACATGATTCCAATCAATGGCCAAAAGAACTTAAAGGACAAAGCGAAACCAATTCATTAGGGATTAAGACATGATTCCAATCAATGGCCAAAAGAACTTAAAGGACAAAGAGAAACCAATTCATTTAGGATTAAGACATGATTCCAATCAATGGCCAAAAGAACTTAAAGGACAAAGAGAAACCAATTCATTTAGGATTAAGACATGATTCCAATCAATGGCCAAAAGTACTTAAAGGAGAAAGAGAAACCAACACATTACGGACTAAGACATGATTCCAATGAACGGCCCAAAGAACTTAAAGGACAAAAGAGAAACCAATTCATTTAGGATTAAGACATGATTCCAATCAATGGCCAAAAGAACTTAAAGGACAAAGAGAAACCAATTCATTTAGGATTAAGACATGATTCCAATCAATGGCCAAAAGAACTTAAAGGACAAAGAGAAACCAATTCATTTAGGATTAAGACATGATTCCAATCAATGGCCAAAAGAACTTAAAGGACAAAGAGAAACCAAGTCATTTAGGATTAAGACATGATTCCAATCAATGGCCAAAAGAACTTAAAGGACAAAGAGAAACCAATTCATTAGGATTAAGACATGATTCCAATCAATGGCCAAAAGAACTTAAAGGACAAAGAGAAACCAATTCATTTTACGGATTAAGACATGATTCCAATCAATGGCCAAAAGAACTTAAAGGACAAAGAGAAACCAATTCATTAGGATTAAGACATGATTCCAATCAATGGCCAAAAGAACTTAAAGGACAAAGAGAAACCAATTCATTAGGATTAAGACATGATTCCAATCAATGGCCAAAAGAACTTAAAGGACAAAGAGAAACCAATTCATTTAGGATTAAGACATGATTCCAATCAATGGCCAAAAGAACTTAAAGGACAAAGAGAAACCAATTCATTTAGGATTAAGACATGATTCCAATCAATGGCCAAAAGAACTTAAAGGACAAAGAGAAACCAAGTCATTACGGATTAAGACATGATTCCAATCAATGGCCAAAAGAACTTAAAGGACAAAGAGAAACCAATTCATTTTAGGATTAAGACATGATTCCAATCAATGGCCAAAAGAACTTAAAGGACAAAGAGAGAAACCAAGTCATTACGGATTAAGACATGATTCCAATCAAGGGCCAAAATAACTCAATGGACAAAGAGAAACGAATTCATTTAGGATTAAGGCATGATTCCAATCAAGGGCCAAAATAACTAAAAGGACAAAAGAGAAACCAATTCATTATGGACTAAGACATGATTCCCAATCAATGGCCAAAAGAACTTAAAGGACAAAGAGAAACCAAGTCATTACGGATTAAGACATGATTCCAATCAATGGCCAAAAGAACTTAAAGGACAAAGAGAAACCAATTCATTTAGAATCAAAGGATGTTTGCAATGAATGGCCAAAAGAACTTAAAGGACAAAGAGAAACCAAGTCATTACGGATTAAGACATGATTCCAATCAATGGCCAAAAGAACTTAAAGGACAAAGAAACACCAATTCATTTAGGATTAAGACATGTTTCCAATCAATGGCCAAAAGAACTTAAAGGACAAAAGAGAAACCAATTCATTAGGATTAAGACATGATTTCCAATCAATGGCCAAAAAGAACTTAAAAGGACAAAGAGAAACCAATTCATTAGGATTAAGACATGATTCCAATCAATGGCCAAAAGAACTTAAAGGACAAAGAGAAACCAATTCATTAGGATTAAGACATGATTCCAATCAACAGCCAAAAGAACTTAAAGGACAAAGAGAAACTAATTCATTTAGGATTAAGACATGATTCCAATCAATGGCCAAAAGAACTTAAAGGACAAAGCGAAACCAATTCATTAGGATTAAGACATGATTCCAATCAATGGCCAAAAGAACTTAAAGGACAAAGAGAAACCAATTCATTTAGGATTAAGACATGATTCCCAATCAATGGCCAAAAGAACTTAAAGGACAAAGAGAAACCAATTCATTAGGATTAAGACATGATTCCAATCAATGGCCAAAAGAACTTAAAGGACAAAGAGAAACCAATTCATTTAGGATTAAGACATGATTCCAATCAATGGCCAAAAGAACTTAAAGGACAAAAGAGAAACCAAGTCATTAGGATTAAGACATGATTCCAATCAATGGCCAAAAGAACTTAAAGGACAAAGAGAAACCAATTCATTTAGGATTAAGACATGATTCCAATCAATGGCCAAAAGAACTTAAAGGACAAAGAGAAACCAATTCATTTAGGATTAAGACATGATTCCAATCAATGGCCAAAAGAACTTAAAGGACAAAGAGAAACCAATTCATTTAGGATTAAGACATGATTCCCAATCAATGGCCAAAAGAACTTAAAAGGACAAAGAGAAACCAATTCATTAGGATTAAGACATGATTCCAATCAATGGCCAAAAGAACTTAAAGGACAAAGAGAAACCAATTCATTTTAGGATTAAGACATGATTCCAATCAATGGCCAAAAGAACTTAAAAGGACAAAGAGAAACCAATTCATTAGGATTAAGACATGATTCCAATCAATGGCCAAAAGAACTTAAAGGACAAAGAGAAACCAATTCATTTTAGGGATTAAGACATGATTCCAATCAATGGCCAAAAGAACTTAAAGGACAAAAGAGAAACCAATTCATTACGGATTAAGACATGATTCCCAATCAATGGCCAAAAGAACTTAAAGGACAAAGAGAAAGAAACCAATTCATTTAGGATTAAGACATGATTCCAATCAATGGCCAAAAGAACTTAAAGGACAAAGAGAAACCAATTCATTAGGATTAAGACATGATTCCAATCAATGGCCAAAAGAACTTAAAGGACAAAGAGAAACCAATTCATTTAGGATTAAGACATGATTCCAATCAATGGCCAAAAGAACTTAAAGGACAAAGAGAAACCAAGTCATTAGGATTAAGACATGATTCCAATCAATGGCCAAAAGAACTTAAAGGACAAAGAGAAACCAATTCATTAGGATTAAGACATGATTCCAATCAATGGCCAAAAGAACTTAAAGGACAAAGAGAAACCAATTCATTAGGATTAAGACATGATTCCAATCAATGGCCAAAAGAACTTAAAGGACAAAGAGAAACCAATTCATTAGGATTAAGACATGATTCCAATCAATGGCCAAAAGAACTTAAAGGACAAAGAGAAACCAATTCATTAGGATTAAGACATGATTCCAATCAATGGCCAAAAGAACTTAAAGGACAAAGAGAAACCAATTCATTAGGATTAAGACATGATTCCAATCAATGGCCAAAAGAACTTAAAGGACAAAGAGAAACCAATTCATTAGGATTAAGACATGATTCCAATCAATGGCCAAAAGAACTTAAAGGACAAAGAGAAACCAATTCATTAGGATTAAGACATGATTCCAATCAATGGCCAAAAGAACTTAAAGGACAAAGAGAAACCAATTCATTTAGGATTAAGACATGATTCCAATCAATGGCCAAAAGAACTTAAAGGACAAAGAGAAACCAATTCATTTAGGATTAAGACATGATTCCAATCAATGGCCAAAAGAACTTAAAGGACAAAGAGAAACCAATTCATTAGGATTAAGACATGATTCCAATCAATGGCCAAAAGAACTTAAAGGACAAAGAGAAACCAATTCATTTAGGATTAAGACATGATTCCAATCAATGGCCAAAAGAACTTAAAGGACAAAGAGAAACCAATTCATTTAGGATTAAGACATGATTCCAATCAATGGCCAAAAGAACTTAAAGGACAAAGAGAAACCAATTCATTACGGATTAAGACATGATTCCAATCAATGGCCAAAAGAACTTAAAGGACAAAGAGAAACCAATTCATTAGGATTAAGACATGATTCCAATCAATGGCCAAAAGAACTTAAAGGACAAAGAGAAACCAATTCATTAGGATTAAGACATGATTCCAATCAATGGCCAAAAGAACTTAAAGGACAAAGAGAAACCAATTCATTAGGATTAAGACATGATTCCAATCAATGGCCAAAAGAACTTAAAGGACAAAGAGAAACCAATTCATTTAGGATTAAGACATGATTCCAATCAATGGCCAAAAGAACTTAAAGGACAAAGAGAAACCAATTCATTTAGGATTAAGACATGATTCCAATCAATGGCCAAAAGAACTTAAAGGACAAAGAGAAACCAATTCATTAGGATTAAGACATGATTCCAATCAATGGCCAAAAGAACTTAAAGGACAAAGAGAAACCAATTCATTAGGATTAAGACATGATTCCAATCAATGGCCAAAAGAACTTAAAGGACAAAGAGAAACCAATTCATTAAGGATTAAGACATGATTCCAATCAATGGCCAAAAGAACTTAAAGGACAAAGAGAAACCAATTCATTAGGATTAAGACATGATTCCAATCAATGGCCAAAAGAACTTAAAGGACAAAGAGAAACCAATTCATTAGGATTAAGACATGATTCCAATCAATGGCCAAAAGAACTTAAAGGACAAAGAGAAACCAATTCATTAGGATTAAGACATGATTCCAATCAATGGCCAAAAGAACTTAAAGGACAAAGAGAAACCAATTCATTAGGATTAAGACATGATTCCAATCAATGGCCAAAAGAACTTAAAGGACAAAGAGAAACCAATTCATTAGGATTAAGACATGATTCCAATCAATGGCCAAAAGAACTTAAAGGACAAAGAGAAACCAATTCATTAGGATTAAGACATGATTCCAATCAATGGCCAAAAGAACTTAAAGGACAAAGAGAAACCAATTCATTAGGATTAAGACATGATTCCAATCAATGGCCAAAAGAACTTAAAGGACAAAGAGAAACCAATTCATTTAGGATTAAGACATGATTCCAATCAATGGCCAAAAGAACTTAAAGGACAAAGAGAAACCAATTCATTAGGATTAAGACATGATTCCAATCAATGGCCAAAAGAACTTAAAGGACAAAGAGAAACCAATTCATTAGGATTAAGACATGATTCCAATCAATGGCCAAAAGAACTTAAAGGACAAAGAGAAACCAATTCATTTAGGATTAAGACATGATTCCAATCAATGGCCAAAAGAACTTAAAGGACAAAGAGAAACCAATTCATTTAGGATTAAGACATGATTCCAATCAATGGCCAAAAGAACTTAAAGGACAAAGAGAAACCAATTCATTTAGGATTAAGACATGATTCCAATCAATGGCCAAAAGAACTTAAAGGACAAAGAGAAACCAATTCATTAGGATTAAGACATGATTCCAATCAATGGCCAAAAGAACTTAAAGGACAAAGAGAAACCAATTCATTTAGGATTAAGACATGATTCCAATCAATGGCCAAAAGAACTTAAAGGACAAAGAGAAACCAATTCATTAGGATTAAGACATGATTCCAATCAATGGCCAAAAGAACTTAAAGGACAAAGAGAAACCAATTCATTTAGGATTAAGACATGATTCCAATCAATGGCCAAAAGAACTTAAAGGACAAAGAGAAACCAATTCATTTAGGATTAAGACATGATTCCAATCAATGGCCAAAAGAACTTAAAGGACAAAGAGAAACCAATTCATTAGGATTAAGACATGATTCCAATCAATGGCCAAAAGAACTTAAAGGACAAAGAGAAACCAATTCATTTAGGATTAAGACATGATTCCAATCAATGGCCAAAAGAACTTAAAGGACAAAGAGAAACCAATTCATTTAGGATTAAGACATGATTCCAATCAATGGCCAAAAGAACTTAAAGGACAAAGAGAAACCAATTCATTAGGATTAAGACATGATTCCAATCAATGGCCAAAAGAACTTAAAGGACAAAGAGAAACCAATTCATTAGGATTAAGACATGATTCCAATCAATGGCCAAAAGAACTTAAAGGACAAAGAGAAACCAATTCATTAGGATTAAGACATGATTCCAATCAATGGCCAAAAGAACTTAAAGGACAAAGAGAAACCAATTCATTACGGATTAAGACATGATTCCAATCAATGGCCAAAAGAACTTAAAGGACAAAGAGAAACCAATTCATTAGGATTAAGACATGATTCCAATCAATGGCCAAAAGAACTTAAAGGACAAAGAGAAACCAATTCATTTAGGATTAAGACATGATTCCAATCAATGGCCAAAAGAACTTAAAGGACAAAGAGAAACCAATTCATTAGGATTAAGACATGATTCCAATCAATGGCCAAAAGAACTTAAAGGACAAAGAGAAACCAATTCATTAGGATTAAGACATGATTCCAATCAATGGCCAAAAGAACTTAAAGGACAAAGAGAAACCAATTCATTAGGATTAAGACATGATTCCAATCAATGGCCAAAAGAACTTAAAGGACAAAGAGAAACCAATTCATTTAGGATTAAGACATGATTCCAATCAATGGCCAAAAGAACTTAAAGGACAAAGAGAAACCAATTCATTAGGATTAAGACATGATTCCAATCAATGGCCAAAAGAACTTAAAGGACAAAGAGAAACCAATTCATTATTAAGGATTAAGCCATGATTCCAATCCATGGCCAAAAGAACTTAAAGGACAAAGAGAAACCAATCGCATAAGGATTAAGACATGATTCCAATCAATGGCCAAAAGAACTTAAAGGACAAAGAAAAACCAATTCATTTAGGATTAAGACATGTTTCCAATCAATGGCCAAAAGAACTTAAAGGACAAAGAGAAACCAATTCATTTAGAATTAAGACATGATTCCCAATCAATGGCCAAAAGAACTTAAAGGACAAGAGAAACCAATTCATTAAGGATTAAGACATGTTCCCAATCAATGGCCAAAAGAACTTAAAGGACAAAGAGAAACCAATTCATTTAGGATTAAGACATGATTGCAATCAACGGCCAAAAGAACTTAAAAGGACAAAGAGAAACCAATTCATTAGGATTAAGACATGATTCCAATCAATGGCTAAAAGAACTTAAAGGACAAAGAGAAACCAATTCATTTAGAATTCTGACATGGTTCCAATCAATGGCCAAAAGAACTTAAAGGACAAAGAGAAACCAATTCCTTAAGGATTAAGACTTGGTTCCAATCAATGGCCAAAAGAACTTAAAGGACAAAAAGAGAAACCAATTCATTTAGGATTAAGACATGATTCCAATCAATGGCCAAAAGAACTTAAAGGACAAAAGAGAAACCAATTCATTAGGATTAAGACATGATTCCCAATCAATGGCCAAAAGAACTTAAAGGACAAAGAGAAACCAATTCATTAGGATTAAGACATGATTCCAATCAATGGCCAAAAGAACTTAAAGGACAAAAGAGAAACCAATTCATTAGGATTAAGACATGATTCCAATCAATGCCAAAAGAACTTAAAGGACAAAGAGAAACCAATTCATTTAGGATTAAGACATGATTCCCAATCAATGGCCAAAAGAACTTAAAGACAAAAGAGAAAACCAATTCATTAGGATTAAGACATGATTCCCAATCAATGGCCAAAAGAACTTAAAGGACAAAGAGAAACCAATTCATTTTAGGATTAAGACATGATTCCAATCAATGGCCAAAAGAACTTAAAAGGACAAAGAGAAACCAATTCATTAGGATTAACATGATTCCAATCAATGGCCAAAAAAGAACTTAAAGACAAAGAGAAACCAATTCATTACGGATTAAGACATGATTCCAATCAATGGCCAAAGAACTTAAAGGACAAAAGAGAAACCAATTCATTTAGGATTAAGACATGATTCCAATCAATGGCCAAAAGAACTTAAGGACAAAGAGAAACCAATTCATTAGGATTAAGACATGATTCCAATCAATGGCCAAAAAGAACTTAAAGGACAAAGAGAAACCAATTCATTAGGATTAGACATGATTCCAATCAATGGCAAAAGAACTTAAAGGACAAAGAGAAACCAATTCATTAGGATTAAGACATGATTCCAATCAATGGCCAAAGAACTTAAAGGACAAAAAGAGAAACCAATTCATTTAGGATTAAGACATGATTCCCAATCAATGGCCAAAAGAACTTAAAGGACAAAAGAGAAACCAATTCATTAGGATTAAGACATGATTCCAATCAATGGCCAAAAGAACTTAAAGGACAAAGAGAAACCAATTCATTTAGGATTAAGACATGATTCCAATCAATGGCCAAAAGAACTTAAAGGACAAAGAGAAACCCAATTCATTAGGATTAAGACATGATTCCAATCAATGGCCAAAAGAACTTAAAGACAAAGAGAGAAACCAATTCATTTAGGATTAAGACATGATTCCAATCAATGGCCAAAAGAACTTAAAGGACAAAGAGAAACCAATTCATTAGGATTAAGACATGATTCCAATCAATGGCCAAAAGAACTTAAAGGACAGAGAAACCAATTCATTAGGATTAAGACATGATTCCAATCAATGGCCAAAAGAACTTAAAGGACAAAGAGAAACCAATTCATTACGGATTAAGACATGATTCCAATCAATGGCCAAAAGAACTTAAAGGACAAAGAGAAACCAATTCATTTAGGATTAAGACATGATTCCAATCAATGGCCAAAAAGAACTTAAAGGACAAAGAGAAACCAATTCATTAGGATTAAGACATGATTCCAATCAATGGCCAAAAGAACTTAAAGGACAAAGAGAAACCAATTCATTTAGGGATTAAGACATGATTCCAATCAATGGCCAAAAGAACTTAAAGGACAAAGAGAAACCAATTCATTAGGATTAAGACATGATTCCAATCAATGGCCAAAGAACTTAAAGGACAAAGAGAAACCAATTCATTAGGATTAAGACATGATTCCAATCAATGGCCAAAGAACTTAAAGGACAAGAGAAACCAATTCATTAGGATTAAGACATGATTCCAATCAATGGCCAAGAACTTAAAGGACAAAGAGAAACCAATTCATTTAGGATTAAGACATGATTCCCAATCAATGGCCAAAAAGAACTTAAAAGGACAAAGAGAAACCAATTCATTAGGATTAAGACATGATTCAATCAATGGCCAAAAGAACTTAAAAGGACAAAGAGAAACCAATTCATTTAGGATTAGACATGATTCCAATCAATGGCCAAAAGAACTTAAAGGACAAAGAGAAACCAATTCATTAGGATTAAGACATGATTCCAATCAATGGCCAAAAGAACTTAAAGGACAAAGAGAAACCAATTCATTTAGGGATTAAGACATGATTCCAATCAATGGCCAAAAGAACTTAAAGGACAAAGAGAAACCAATTCATTAGGATTAAGACATGATTCCAATCAATGGCCAAAAGAACTTAAAGGACAAAGAGAAACCAATTCATTTAGGATTAAGACATGATTCCCAATCAATGGGCCAAAAGAACTTAAAGGACAAAGAGAAACCAATTCATTTAGGATTAAGACATGATTCCAATCAATGGCCAAAAAGAACTTAAAGGACAAAGAGAAACCAATTCATTTAGGATTAAGACATGATTCCAATCAATGGCCCAAAAGAACTTAAAAGGACAAAGAGAAACCAATTCATTAGGATTAAGACATGATTCCAATCAATGGCAAAAGAACTTAAAAGGACAAAGAGAAACCAATTCATTAGGATTAAGACATGATTCCAATCAATGGCCAAAAGAACTTAAAAGGACAAAGAGAAACAATTCATTAGATTAAGACATGATTCCAATCAATGGCCAAAAGAACTTAAAGGACAAAGAGAGAAACCAATTCATTTAGGATTAAGACATGATTCCAATCAATGGCCAAAAGAACTTAAAGGACAAAGAGAAACCAATTCATTAGGATTAAGACATGATTCCCAATCAATGGCCAAAGAACTTAAAGGACAAAGAGAAACCAATTCATTAAGGATTAAGACATGATTCCAATCAATGGCCAAAAGAACTTAAAGGACAAAGCGAAACCAATTCATTAGGGGATTAAGACATGATTCCAATCAATGGCCAAAAGAACTTAAAGGACAAAGAGAAACCAATTCATTTAGAATTAAGACATGTTCCCAATCAATGGCCAAAAGAACTTAAAGGACAAAGAGAAACCAATTGATTTAGGATTAAGACATGATTCCAATCAATGTCCAAATGAACTTAAAGGACAAAGAGAAACCAATTCATTTAGGATTAAGACATGATTCCAATCATGGCCAAAAAGAACTTAAAGGACAAAAGAGAAACCAATTCCTTAAGGATTAAGACATGTTTCCAATCAACGGCCAAAAGAACTTAAAGGACAAAGAGAAACCAATTCTTTTAGAATTAAGACATGTTCCCAATCAATGGCCAAAAGAACTTAAAGGACAAAGGGAAACCAATTCATTAAGGATTAAGACATGGTTCCAATCAATGGCCAACAGAACTTAAAGGACAAAGTGAAACCAATTCATTAGGATTAAGACATGATTCCAATCAATGGCCAAAAGAACTTAAAGGACAAAGGAAACCAATTCATTTTAGATTAAGACATGATTCCAATCAATGGCCAAAAGAACTTAAAGGACAAGAGAAACCAATTCATTACGGATTAAGACATGGTTCCAATCAATGCCCAAAAGAACTTAAAGGACAAAGAGAAACCAAGTCATTACGGATTAAAACATGATTCCAATCAACGGCCAAAAGAACTTAAAGGAAAAAGAGAAACCAATTCATTTAGAATTAACGCATGATTTCCAATCAATGGCCAAGAACTTAAAGGACAAAGAGAAACCAATTCATTAGGATTAAGACATGATTCCAATCAATGGCCAAAAGAACTTAAAGGACAAAGAGAAACCAATTCATTAGGATTAAGACATGATTCCAATCAATGGCCAAAACAAAAGAACTTAAAGGACAAAGGAAACCAATTCATTTTAGGATTAAGACATGATTCCAATCAATGGCCAAAAGAACTTAAAGGACAAAGAGAAACCAATTCATTAGGATTAAGACATGATTCCAATCAATGGCCAAAAGAACTTAAAGGACAAAGAGAAACCAATTCATTAGGATTAAGACATGATTCCAATCAATGGCCCAAAAGAACTTAAAGGACAAAGAGAAACCAATTCATTAGGATTAAGACATGATTCCAATCAATGGCCAAAAGAACTTAAAAGGACAAAGAGAAACCAATTCATTTTAGGATTAAGACATGATTCCAATCAATGGCCAAAAGAACTTAAAGGACAAAGAGAAACCAATTCATTTAGGATTAAGACATGATTCCAATCATGGCCAAAAGAACTTAAAGGACAAAGAGAAACCAATTCATTTAGGGATTAAGACATGATTCCAATCAATGGCCAAAAGAACTTAAAGGACAAAGAGAAACCAATTCATTAGGATTAAGACATGATTCCAATCAATGGCCAAAAGAACTTAAAGGACAAAGAGAAACCAATTCATTTAGGATTAAGACATGATTCCCAATCAATGGCCCAAAAGAACTTAAAGGACAAAGAGAAACCAATTCATTTAGGATTAAGACATGATTCCCAATCAATGGCCAAAAGAACTTAAAAGGACAAAGAGAAACCATTCATTGAGAATTGAGACATGTTTCCAATCAACGGCCAAAAGAACTTAAAGGACAAAGAGACACCAATTCTTTTAGAATTAAGACATGTTCCCAATCAATGGCCAAAAGAACTTAAAGGACAAAGGGAAACCAATTCATTAAGGATTAAGACATGGTTCCAATCAATGCCCAAAAGAACTTAAAGGACAAAGAGAAACCAAGTCATTACGGATTAAAACATGATTCCAATCAACGGCCAAAAGAATTTAAAGGACAAAGAGAAACCAATTCATTACGGATTAAGACATGATTCCAATCAACGGGCAAAAGGACTTAAAGGACAAAGAGGAACCAATTCATAGGATTAAGACATGATTCCAATCAACGGCCAAAAGAACTTAAAGGACAAAGAGAAACCAATTCATTTAGAATTAACACATGTTTCCAATCAATGGCCAAAAGAACTTAAAGTACAAAAAGAAACCAAATCGTTACGGATTAAGACATGATTCCAATCAAGGGCCAAAATAACTTAAAGGACAAAGCGAAACCAATTCATTTAGGATTAAGACATGATTCCAATCAACGGCCAAAAGAACTTAAAGGACAAAGAGAAACCAATTCCATAAGGATTAAGACTTGATTCCAATCAATGGCAAAAAGAACTTAAAGGACAAAGAGAGAACCAATTCATTTAGGATTAAGACATGATTCCCAATCAATGGCCAAAAAGAACTTAAAGGACAAAGAGAAACCAAGTCATAGGATTAAGACATGTTTCCAATGAATGGCCAAAAGAACTTAAAGGACAAAGAGAAACCAATTCATTTAGGATTAGCACATGATTCCAATGAATGGCCAAAAGAACTTAAAGGACAAAGAGAAACCAAGTCATTACGGATTAAGACACGATTCCAATCAACGGCCAAAAGAACTTAAAGGACAAAGAGAAACCAATTCATTAGGATTAAGACATGATTCCAATCAATGGCCAAAAGAACTTAAAGGACAAAGAGAAACCAATTCATTTACGGGATTAAGACATGATTCCAATCAATGGCCAAAGAACTTAAAGGACAAAGAGAAACCAAGTCATTTAGGATTAAGACATGATTCCCAATCAATGGCCAAAAGAAAAAAGGACAAAGAGAAACCAATTCATTAACGGGATTAAGACATGATTCCAATCAATGGCCATGATTCCAATCAAGAACTTAAAGACAAAGAGAACCAATTCATTAGGATTAAGACATCATTCCAATCAATGCACAAAAGAACTTAAACAACAAAAGGAAACCAATTCATTTACGATTAAGACATGATGCCAATCAGTGGCCAAAAGAACTTAAGGACAAGAGAAACCAATTCATTAGGATTAAGACATGATTCAATCAATGGCCAAAAAGAACTTAAAGGACAAAGAGAAACCAATTCATTAAGGATTAAGACATGATTCCAATCAATGGCAATGGCCAAAGAACTTAAAGGACAAAGAGAAGAGAAACCATTCATTAGGATTAAGACATGATTCCAATCAATGGCCAAAAGAACTTAAAGGACAAAGAGAAACCAATTCATTAGGATTAAGACATGATTCCAATCAATGGCCAAAAGAAACTTAAAGGACAAAGAGAAACCAATTCATTAAGATTAAGACATGATTCCAATCAATGGCCAAAAGAACTTAAGGACAAAGAGAAACCAATTCATTACGGATTAAGACATGATTCAATCAATGGCCAAAAAGAACTTAAAGGACAAGAGAAACCAATTCATTTAGGATTAAGACATGATTCCAATCAATGGCCAAAAGAACTTAAAGGACAAAGAGAAACCAATTCATTAGGATTAAGACATGATTCCAATCAATGGGCCAAAAGAACTTAAAGGACAAAGAGAAACAATTCATTTAGGATTAAGACATGATTCCAATCAAATGGCCAAAAGAACTTAAAGGACAAAGAGAAACCAATTCATTAGGATTTAAGACATGATTCCCAATCAATGGCCAAAAGAACTTAAAGGACAAAGAAAGAGAAACCAATTCATTAGGATTAAGACATGATTCCAATCAATGGCCAAAAGAACTTAAGGACAAAGAGAAAGAGAAACCAATTCATTTAGGATTAAGACATGATTCAATCAATGGCCAAAAAGAACTTAAAGGACAAAGAGAAACCAATTCATTAGGATTAAGACACATGATTCCAATCAATGGCCAAAAGAACTTAAAAAGGACAAGAGAGAACCAATTCATTTAGGATTAAAGACATGATTCCAATCAATGGCCAAAAGAACTTAAAGGACAAGAGAAACCAATTCATTAGGATTAAGACATGATTCCAATCAATGGCAAAAGAACTTAAAGGACAAAGAGAAACCAATTCATTAAGATTAAGACATGATTTCAATCAATGGCCAAAGAACTTAAAGGACAAAAAGAGAAACCAATTCATTTAGGATTAAGACATGATTCCAATCAATGGCCAAAAGAACTTAAAGGACAAAGAGAAACCAATTCATTAGGATTAAGACATGATTCCAATCAATGGCCAAAAAGAACTTAAAAGGACAAAGAGAAACCAATTCATTAGGATTAAGACATGATTCAATCAATGGCCAAAAAGAACTTAAGGACAAAGAGAAACCAATTCATTAGGATTAAGACATGATTCCAATCAATGGCCAAAAGAAGAACTTAAAGGACAAAGAGAAACCAATTCATTACGGATTAAGACATGATTCCAATCAATGGCCAAAGAACTTAAAGGACAAAGAGAACCAATTCATTTAGGATTAAGACATGATTCCAATCAATGGCCAAAAAGAACTTAAAGGACAAAGAGAAACCAATTCATTAGGATTAAGACATGATTCCAATCAATGGCCAAAAGAACTTAAAGGACAAAGAGAAACCAATTCATTAGGATTAAGACATGATTCCAATCAATGGCCAAAAGAACTTAAAGGACAAAGAGAAACCAATTCATTTAGATTAAGACATGATTCAATCAATGGCCAAAAGAACTTAAGGACAACAAAGAGAAACCAATTCATTAGGATTAAGACATGATTCCAATCAATGGCCAAAAGAACTTAAAGGACAAAGAGAAACCAATTCATTAGGATTAAGACATGATTCCAATCAATGCCAAAAGAACTTAAAGGACAAAGAGAAACCAATTCATTTACGGATTAAGACATGATTCCAATCAATGGCCAAGAACTTAAGGACAAAGAGAAACCAATTCATTTAGGATTAAGACATGATTCAATCAATGGCCAAAGAACTTAAAGGACAAAGAGAAACCAATTCATTTAGGATTAAGACATGATTCCAATCAATGGCCAAAAGAACTTAAAGGACAAAGAGAAACCAATTCATTAAGGATTAAGACATGATTCCAATCAATGGCCAAAAGAACTTAAAGGACAAAGAGAAACCAATTCATTAGGATTAAGACATGATTCCAATCAATGGCCAAAAGAACTTAAAGGACAAAGAGAAACCAATTCATTTAGGATTAAGACATGATTCCAATCAATGGCCAAAAGAACTTAAAGGACAAAGAGAAACCAAGTCATTTAGGATTAAGACATGATTCCAATCAATGGCCAAAAGAACTTAAAGGACAAAGAGAAACCAATTCATTAGGATTAAGACATGATTCCAATCAATGGCCAAAAGAACTTAAAGGACAAAGAGAAACCAATTCATCATTAGGATTAAGACATGATTCCAATCAATGGCCAAAAGAACTTAAAGGACAAAGAGAAACCAATTCATTAGGATTAAGACATGATTCCAATCAATGGCCAAAAGAACTTAAAGGACAAAGAGAAACCAATTCATTTAGGATTAAGACATGATTCCAATCAATGGCCAAAAGAACTTAAAGGACAAAGAGAAACCAATTCATTAGGATTAAGACATGATTCCAATCAATGGCCAAAAGAACTTAAAGGACAAAGAGAAACCAATTCATTTAGGATTAAGACATGATTCCAATCAATGGCCAAAAGAACTTAAAGGACAAAGAGAAACCAATTCATTAGGATTAAGACATGATTCCAATCAATGGCCAAAAGAACTTAAAGGACAAGAGAAACCAATTCATTAGGATTAAGACATGATTCCAATCAATGGCCAAAAGAACTTAAAGGACAAAGAGAAACCAATTCATTTAGGATTAAGACATGATTCCAATCAATGGCCAAAAGAACTTAAAGGACAAAGAGAAACCAATTCATTTAGGATTAAGACATGATTCCAATCAATGGCCAAAAGAACTTAAAGGACAAAGAGAAACCAATTCATTAGGATTAAGACATGATTCCAATCAATGGCCAAAAGAACTTAAAGGACAAAGAGAAACAAGTCAATTCATTTAGGATTAAGACATGATTCCAATCAATGGCCAAAAAGAACTTAAAGGACAAAGAGAAACCAATTCATTAGGATTAAGACATGATTCCAATCAATGGCCAAAAGAACTTAAAGGACAAAGAGAAACCAATTCATTTAGGATTAAGACATGATTCCAATCAATGGCCAAAAGAACTTAAAGGACAAAGAGAAACCAATTCATTTAGGATTAAGACATGATTCCAATCAATGGCCAAAAGAACTTAAAGGACAAAGAGAAACCAATTCATTTAGGATTAAGACATGATTCCAATCAATGGCCAAAAGAACTTAAAGGACAAAGAGAAACCAATTCATTTAGGATTAAGACATGATTCCAATCAATGGCCAAAAGAACTTAAAGGACAAAGAGAAACCAATTCATTTAGGATTAAGACATGATTCCAATCAATGGCCAAAAGAACTTAAAGGACAAAGAGAAACCAATTCATTTAGGATTAAGACATGATTCCAATCAATGGCCAAAAGAACTTAAAGGACAAAGAGAAACCAATCATTAGGATTAAGACATGATTCCAATCAATGGCCAAAAGAACTTAAAGGACAAAGAGAAACCAATTCATTTTAGGATTAAGACATGATTCCAATCAATGGCCAAAAGAACTTAAAGGACAAAGAGAAACCAATTCATTAGGATTAAGACATGATTCCAATCAATGGCCAAAAGAACTTAAAGGACAAAGAGAAACCAATTCATTTTTAGGATTAAGACATGATTCCAATCAATGGCCAAAAGAACTTAAAGGACAAAGAGAAACCAATTCATTAGGATTAAGACATGATTCCAATCAATGGCCAAAAGAACTTAAAGGACAAAGAGAAACCAATTCATTAGGATTAAGACATGATTCCAATCAATGGCCAAAAGAACTTAAAGGACAAAGAGAAACCAATTCATTTAGGATTAAGACATGATTCCAATCAATGGCCAAAAGAACTTAAAGGACAAAGAGAAACCAATTCATTTAGATTAAGACATGATTCCAATCAATGGCCAAAAGAACTTAAAGGACAAAGAGAAACCAATTCATTAGGATTAAGACATGATTCCAATCAATGGCCAAAAGAACTTAAAGGACAAAGAGAAACCAATTCATTTAGGATTAAGACATGATTCCAATCAATGGCCAAAAGAACTTAAAGGACAAAGAGAAACCAATTCATTTAGGATTAAGACATGATTCCAATCAATGGCCAAAAGAACTTAAAGGACAAAGAGAAACCAATTCATTTAGGATTAAGACATGATTCCAATCAATGGCCAAAAGAACTTAAAGGACAAAGAGAAACCAATTCATTAGGATTAAGACATGATTCCAATCAATGGCCAAAAGAACTTAAAGGACAAAGAGAAACCAATTCATTTAGGATTAAGACATGATTCCAATCAATGGCCAAAAGAACTTAAAGGACAAAGAGAAACCAATTCATTAGGATTAAGACATGATTCCAATCAATGGCCAAAAGAACTTAAAGGACAAAGAGAAACCAATTCATTTAGGATTAAGACATGATTCCAATCAACGGCCAAAAGAACTTAAAGGACAAAGAGAAACCAATTCATTTAGGATTAAGACATGATTCCAATCAATGGCCAAAAGAACTTAAAGGACAAAGAGAAACCAATTCATTTAGGATTAAGACATGATTCCAATCAATGGCCAAAAGAACTTAAAGGACAAAGAGAAACCAATTCATTAGGATTAAGACATGATTCCAATCAATGGCCAAAAGAACTTAAAGGACAAAGAGAAACCAATTCATTTAGGATTAAGACATGATTCCAATCAATGGCCAAAAGAACTTAAAGGACAAAGAGAAACCAATTCATTTAGGATTAAGACATGATTCCAATCAATGGCCAAAAGAACTTAAAGGACAAAGAGAAACCAATTCATTTAGGATTAAGACATGATTCCAATCAATGGCCAAAAGAACTTAAAGGACAAAGAGAAACCAAGTCATTACGGATTAAGACATGATTCCAATCAATGGCCAAAAGAACTTAAAGGACAAAGAGAAACCAATTCATTTAGGATTAAGACATGATTCCAATCAATGGCCAAAAGAACTTAAAGGACAAAGAGAAACCAATTCATTTAGGATTAAGACATGATTCCAATCAATGGCCAAAAGAACTTAAAGGACAAAGAGAAACCAATTCATTAGGATTAAGACATGATTCCAATCAATGGCCAAAAGAACTTAAAGGACAAAGAGAAACCAATTCATTTAGGATTAAGACATGATTCCAATCAATGGCCAAAAGAACTTAAAGGACAAAGAGAAACCAATTCATTTAGGATTAAGACATGATTCCAATCAATGGCCAAAAGAACTTAAAGGACAAAGAGAAACCAATTCATTTAGGATTAAGACATGATTCCAATCAATGGCCAAAAGAACTTAAAGGACAAAGAGAAACCAATTCATTTAGGATTAAGACATGATTCCAATCAATGGCCAAAAGAACTTAAAGGACAAAGAGAAACCAATTCATTTAGGATTAAGACATGATTCCAATCAATGGCCAAAAGAACTTAAAGGACAAAGAGAAACCAATTCATTTAGGATTAAGACATGATTCCAATCAATGGCCAAAAGAACTTAAAGGACAAAGAGAAACCAATTCATTAGGATTAAGACATGATTCCAATCAATGGCCAAAAGAACTTAAAGGACAAAGAGAAACCAATTCATTAGGATTAAGACATGATTCCAATCAATGGCCAAAAGAACTTAAAGGACAAAGAGAAACCAATTCATTTAGGATTAAGACATGATTCCAATCAATGGCCAAAAGAACTTAAAGGACAAAGAGAAACCAATTCATTAGGATTAAGACATGATTCCAATCAATGGCCAAAAGAACTTAAAGGACAAAGAGAAACCAATTCATTTAGGATTAAGACATGATTCCAATCAATGGCCAAAAGAACTTAAAGGACAAAGAGAAACCAATTCATTAGGATTAAGACATGATTCCAATCAATGGCCAAAAGAACTTAAAGGACAAAGAGAAACCAATTCATTAGGATTAAGACATGATTCCAATCAATGGCCAAAAGAACTTAAAGGACAAAGAGAAACCAATTCATTTAGGATTAAGACATGATTCCAATCAATGGCCAAAAGAACTTAAAGGACAAAGAGAAACCAATTCATTAGGATTAAGACATGATTCCAATCAATGGCCAAAAGAACTTAAAGGACAAAGAGAAACCAATTCATTAGGATTAAGACATGATTCCAATCAATGGCCAAAAGAACTTAAAGGACAAAGAGAAACCAATTCATTTAGGATTAAGACATGATTCCAATCAATGGCCAAAAGAACTTAAAGGACAAAGAGAAACCAATTCATTTAGGATTAAGACATGATTCCAATCAATGGCCAAAAGAACTTAAAGGACAAAGAGA
Source organism: Pterocarpus santalinus (assembly GCA_031439595.1). Lineage (NCBI taxonomy): Eukaryota > Viridiplantae > Streptophyta > Magnoliopsida > Fabales > Fabaceae > Pterocarpus > Pterocarpus santalinus. The sequence continues at coordinate 25,824 of JAVHNO010000187.1, read as the reverse complement.
AACCAATTCATTTAGGATTAAGACATGATTCCAATCAATGGCCAAAAGAACTTAAAGGACAAAGAGAAACCAATTCATTAGGATTAAGACATGATTCCAATCAATGGCCAAAAGAACTTAAAGGACAAAGAGAAACCAATTCATTAGGATTAAGACATGATTCCAATCAATGGCCAAAAGAACTTAAAGGACAAAGAGAAACCAATTCATTTACGGATTAAGACATGATTCCAATCAATGGCCAAAAGAACTTAAAGGACAAAGAGAAACCAATTCATTAGGATTAAGACATGATTCCAATCAATGGCCAAAAGAACTTAAAGGACAAAGAGAAACCAATTCATTAGGATTAAGACATGATTCCAATCAATGGCCAAAAGAACTTAAAGGACAAAGAGAAACCAATTCATTAGGATTAAGACATGATTCCAATCAATGGCCAAAAGAACTTAAAGGACAAAGAGAAACCAATTCATTTAGGATTAAGACATGATTCCAATCAATGGCCAAAAGAACTTAAAGGACAAAGAGAAACCAATTCATTTAGGATTAAGACATGATTCCAATCAATGGCCAAAAGAACTTAAAGGACAAAGAGAAACCAATTCATTTAGGATTAAGACATGATTCCAATCAATGGCCAAAAGAACTTAAAGGACAAAGAGAAACCAATTCATTTAGGATTAAGACATGATTCCAATCAATGGCCAAAAGAACTTAAAGGACAAAGAGAAACCAATTCATTTAGGATTAAGACATGATTCCAATCAATGGCCAAAAGAACTTAAAGGACAAAGAGAAACCAATTCATTAGGATTAAGACATGATTCCAATCAATGGCCAAAAGAACTTAAAGGACAAAGAGAAACCAATTCATTAGGATTAAGACATGATTCCAATCAATGGCCAAAAGAACTTAAAGGACAAAGAGAAACCAATTCATTAGGATTAAGACATGATTCCAATCAATGGCCAAAAGAACTTAAAGGACAAAGAGAAACCAATTCATTTAGGATTAAGACATGATTCCAATCAATGGCCAAAAGAACTTAAAGGACAAAGAGAAACCAATTCATTAAGGATTAAGACATGATTCCAATCAATGGCCAAAAGAACTTAAAGGACAAAGAGAAACCAATTCATTTAGGATTAAGACATGATTCCAATCAATGGCCAAAAGAACTTAAAGGACAAAGAGAAACCAATTCATTTAGGATTAAGACATGATTCCAATCAATGGCCAAAAGAACTTAAAGGACAAAGAGAAACCAATTCATTTAGGATTAAGACATGATTCCAATCAATGGCCAAAAGAACTTAAAGGACAAAGAGAAACCAATTCATTAGGATTAAGACATGATTCCAATCAATGGCCAAAAGAACTTAAAGGACAAAGAGAAACCAATTCATTAGGATTAAGACATGATTCCAATCAATGGCCAAAAGAACTTAAAGGACAAAGAGAAACCAATTCATTAGGATTAAGACATGATTCCAATCAATGGCCAAAAGAACTTAAAGGACAAAGAGAAACCAATTCATTTAGGATTAAGACATGATTCCAATCAATGGCCAAAAGAACTTAAAGGACAAAGAGAAACCAATTCATTAGGATTAAGACATGATTCCAATCAATGGCCAAAAGAACTTAAAGGACAAAGAGAAACCAATTCATTAGGATTAAGACATGATTCCAATCAATGGCCAAAAGAACTTAAAGGACAAAGAGAAACCAATTCATTAGGATTAAGACATGATTCCAATCAATGGCCAAAAGAACTTAAAGGACAAAGAGAAACCAATTCATTTAGGATTAAGACATGATTCCAATCAATGGCCAAAAGAACTTAAAGGACAAAGAGAAACCAATTCATTTAGGATTAAGACATGATTCCAATCAATGGCCAAAAGAACTTAAAGGACAAAGAGAAACCAATTCATTTAGGATTAAGACATGATTCCAATCAATGGCCAAAAGAACTTAAAGGACAAAGAGAAACCAATTCATTAGGATTAAGACATGATTCCAATCAATGGCCAAAAGAACTTAAAGGACAAAGAGAAACCAATTCATTACGGATTAAGACATGATTCCAATCAATGGCCAAAAGAACTTAAAGGACAAAGAGAAACCAATTCATTAGGATTAAGACATGATTCCAATCAATGGCCAAAAGAACTTAAAGGACAAAGAGAAACCAATTCATTTAGGATTAAGACATGATTCCAATCAATGGCCAAAAGAACTTAAAGGACAAAGAGAAACCAATTCATTTAGGATTAAGACATGATTCCAATCAATGGCCAAAAGAACTTAAAGGACAAAGAGAAACCAATTCATTTAGGATTAAGACATGATTCCAATCAATGGCCAAAAGAACTTAAAGGACAAAGAGAAACCAATTCATTAGGATTAAGACATGATTCCAATCAATGGCCAAAAGAACTTAAAGGACAAAGAGAAACCAATTCATTTAGGATTAAGACATGATTCCAATCAATGGCCAAAAGAACTTAAAGGACAAAGAGAAACCAATTCATTTAGGATTAAGACATGATTCCAATCAATGGCCAAAAGAACTTAAAGGACAAAGAGAAACCAATTCATTAGGATTAAGACATGATTCCAATCAATGGCCAAAAGAACTTAAAGGACAAAGAGAAACCAATTCATTTAGGATTAAGACATGATTCCAATCAATGGCCAAAAGAACTTAAAGGACAAAGAGAAACCAATTCATTTAGGATTAAGACATGATTCCAATCAATGGCCAAAAGAACTTAAAGGACAAAGAGAAACCAATTCATTAGGATTAAGACATGATTCCAATCAATGGCCAAAAGAACTTAAAGGACAAAGAGAAACCAATTCATTAGGATTAAGACATGATTCCAATCAATGGCCAAAAGAACTTAAAGGACAAAGAGAAACCAATTCATTTAGGATTAAGACATGATTCCAATCAATGGCCAAAAGAACTTAAAGGACAAAGAGAAACCAATTCATTTAGGATTAAGACATGATTCCAATCAATGGCCAAAAGAACTTAAAGGACAAAGAGAAACCAATTCATTTAGGATTAAGACATGATTCCAATCAATGGCCAAAAGAACTTAAAGGACAAAGAGAAACCAATTCATTAGGATTAAGACATGATTCCAATCAATGGCCAAAAGAACTTAAAGGACAAAGAGAAACCAATTCATTTAGGATTAAGACATGATTCCAATCAATGGCCAAAAGAACTTAAAGGACAAAGAGAAACCAATTCATTAGGATTAAGACATGATTCCAATCAATGGCCAAAAGAACTTAAAGGACAAAGAGAAACCAATTCATTTAGGATTAAGACATGATTCCAATCAATGGCCAAAAGAACTTAAAGGACAAAGAGAAACCAATTCATTAGGATTAAGACATGATTCCAATCAATGGCCAAAAGAACTTAAAGGACAAAGAGAAACCAATTCATTTAGGATTAAGACATGATTCCAATCAATGGCCAAAAGAACTTAAAGGACAAAGAGAAACCAATTCATTAGGATTAAGACATGATTCCAATCAATGGCCAAAAGAACTTAAAGGACAAAGAGAAACCAATTCATTAGGATTAAGACATGATTCCAATCAATGGCCAAAAGAACTTAAAGGACAAAGAGAAACCAATTCATTAGGATTAAGACATGATTCCAATCAATGGCCAAAAGAACTTAAAGGACAAAGAGAAACCAATTCATTTAGGATTAAGACATGATTCCAATCAATGGCCAAAAGAACTTAAAGGACAAAGAGAAACCAATTCATTAGGATTAAGACATGATTCCAATCAATGGCCAAAAGAACTTAAAGGACAAAGAGAAACCAATTCATTAGGATTAAGACATGATTCCAATCAATGGCCAAAAGAACTTAAAGGACAAAGAGAAACCAATTCATTTAGGATTAAGACATGATTCCAATCAATGGCCAAAAGAACTTAAAGGACAAAGAGAAACCAATTCATTTAGGATTAAGACATGATTCCAATCAATGGCCAAAAGAACTTAAAGGACAAAGAGAAACCAATTCATTTAGGATTAAGACATGATTCCAATCAATGGCCAAAAGAACTTAAAGGACAAAGAGAAACCAATTCATTACGGATTAAGACATGATTCCAATCAATGGCCAAAAGAACTTAAAGGACAAAGAGAAACCAATTCATTAGGATTAAGACATGATTCCAATCAATGGCCAAAAGAACTTAAAGGACAAAGAGAAACCAATTCATTTAGGATTAAGACATGATTCCAATCAATGGCCAAAAGAACTTAAAGGACAAAGAGAAACCAATTCATTAGGATTAAGACATGATTCCAATCAATGGCCAAAAGAACTTAAAGGACAAAGAGAAACCAATTCATTAGGATTAAGACATGATTCCAATCAATGGCCAAAAGAACTTAAAGGACAAAGAGAAACCAATTCATTAGGATTAAGACATGATTCCAATCAATGGCCAAAAGAACTTAAAGGACAAAGAGAAACCAATTCATTTAGGATTAAGACATGATTCCAATCAATGGCCAAAAGAACTTAAAGGACAAAGAGAAACCAATTCATTAGGATTAAGACATGATTCCAATCAATGGCCAAAAGAACTTAAAGGACAAAGAGAAACCAATTCATTTACGGATTAAGACATGATTCCAATCAATGGCCAAAAGAACTTAAAGGACAAAGAGAAACCAATTCATTAGGATTAAGACATGATTCCAATCAATGGCCAAAAGAACTTAAAGGACAAAGAGAAACCAATTCATTTAGGATTAAGACATGATTCCAATCAATGGCCAAAAGAACTTAAAGGACAAAGAGAAACCAATTCATTTAGGATTAAGACATGATTCCAATCAATGGCCAAAAGAACTTAAAGGACAAAGAGAAACCAATTCATTAGGATTAAGACATGATTCCAATCAATGGCCAAAAGAACTTAAAGGACAAAGAGAAACCAATTCATTAGGATTAAGACATGATTCCAATCAATGGCCAAAAGAACTTAAAGGACAAAGAGAAACCAATTCATTTAGGATTAAGACATGATTCCAATCAATGGCCAAAAGAACTTAAAGGACAAAGAGAAACCAATTCATTAGGATTAAGACATGATTCCAATCAATGGCCAAAAGAACTTAAAGGACAAAGAGAAACCAATTCATTTAGGATTAAGACATGATTCCAATCAATGGCCAAAAGAACTTAAAGGACAAAGAGAAACCAATTCATTTAGGATTAAGACATGATTCCAATCAATGGCCAAAAGAACTTAAAGGACAAAGAGAAACCAATTCATTTAGGATTAAGACATGATTCCAATCAATGGCCAAAAGAACTTAAAGGACAAAGAGAAACCAATTCATTAGGATTAAGACATGATTCCAATCAATGGCCAAAAGAACTTAAAGGACAAAGAGAAACCAATTCATTAGGATTAAGACATGATTCCAATCAATGGCCAAAAGAACTTAAAGGACAAAGAGAAACCAATTCATTTAGGATTAAGACATGATTCCAATCAATGGCCAAAAGAACTTAAAGGACAAAGAGAAACCAATTCATTTAGGATTAAGACATGATTCCAATGAATGGCCAAAAGAACTTGAAGGACAAAGAGAAACCAATTCATTAGGATTAAGACATGATTCCAATCAATGGCCAAAAGAACTTAAAGGACAAAGAGAAACCAATTCATTTAGGATTAAGACATGATTCCAATCAATGGCCAAAAGAACTTAAAGGACAAAGAGAAACCAATTCATTTAGGATTAAGACATGATTCCAATCAATGGCCAAAAGAACTTAAAGGACAAAGAGAAACCAATTCATTTAGGATTAAGACATGATTCCAATCAATGGCCAAAAGAACTTAAAGGACTAAGAGAAACCAATTCATTTAGGATTAAGACATGATTCCAATCAATGGCCAAAAGAACTTATAGGACAAAGAGAAACCAATTCATTTAGGATTAAGACATGATTCCAATCAATGGCCAAAAGAACTTAAAGGACAAAGAGAAACCAATTCATTTAGGATTAAGACATGATTCCAATCAATGGCCAAAAGAACTTAAAGGACAAAGAGAAACCAATTCATTAGGATTAAGACATGATTCCAATCAATGGCCAAAAGAACTTAAAGGACAAAGAGAAAACCAATTCATTAGGATTAAGACATGATTCCAATCAATGGCCAAAAGAACTTAAAGGACAAAGAGAAACCAATTCATTAGGATTAAGACATGATTCCAATCAATGGCCAAAAGAACTTAAAGGACAAAGAGAAACCAATTCATTAGGATTAAGACATGATTCCAATCAATGGCCAAAAGAACTTAAAGGACAAAGAGAAACCAATTCATTTAGGATTAAGACATGATTCCAATCAATGGCCAAAAGAACTTAAAGGACAAAGAGAAACCAATTCATTTAGGATTAAGACATGATTCCAATCAATGGCCAAAAGAACTTAAAGGACAAAGAGAAACCAATTCATTTAGGATTAAGACATGATTCCAATCAATGGCCAAAAGAACTTAAAGGACAAAGAGAAACCAATTCATTTAGGATTAAGACATGATTCCAATCAATGGCCAAAAGAACTTAAAGGACAAAGAGAAACCAATTCATTTAGGATTAAGACATGATTCCAATCAATGGCCAAAAGAACTTAAAGGACAAAGAGAAACCAATTCATTAGGATTAAGACATGATTCCAATCAATGGCCAAAAGAACTTAAAGGACAAAGAGAAACCAATTCATTTAGGATTAAGACATGATTCCAATCAATGGCCAAAAGAACTTAAAGGACAAAGAGAAACCAATTCATTAGGATTAAGACATGATTCCAATCAATGGCCAAAAGAACTTAAAGGACAAAGAGAAACCAATTCATTTAGGATTAAGACATGATTCCAATCAATGGCCAAAAGAACTTAAAGGACAAAGAGAAACCAATTCATTAGGATTAAGACATGATTCCAATCAATGGCCAAAAGAACTTAAAGGACAAAGAGAAACCAATTCATTTACGGATTAAGACATGATTCCAATCAATGGCCAAAAGAACTTAAAGGACAAAGAGAAACCAATTCATTTAGGATTAAGACATGATTCCAATCAATGGCCAAAAGAACTTAAAGGACAAAGAGAAACCAATTCATTAGGATTAAGACATGATTCCAATCAATGGCCAAAAGAACTTAAAGGACAAAGAGAAACCAATTCATTTAGGATTAAGACATGATTCCAATCAATGGCCAAAAGAACTTAAAGGACAAAGAGAAACCAATTCATTAGGATTAAGACATGATTCCAATCAATGGCCAAAAGAACTTAAAGGACAAAGAGAAACCAATTCATTAGGATTAAGACATGATTCCAATCAATGGCCAAAAGAACTTAAAGGACAAAGAGAAACCAATTCATTTAGGATTAAGACATGATTCCAATCAATGGCCAAAAGAACTTAAAGGACAAAGAGAAACCAATTCATTTAGGATTAAGACATGATTCCAATCAATGGCCAAAAGAACTTAAAGGACAAAGAGAAACCAATTCATTTAGGATTAAGACATGATTCCAATCAATGGCCAAAAGAACTTAAAGGACAAAGAGAAACCAATTCATTTAGGATTAAGACATGATTCCAATCAATGGCCAAAAGAACTTAAAGGACAAAGAGAAACCAATTCATTTAGGATTAAGACATGATTCCAATCAATGGCCAAAAGAACTTAAAGGACAAAGAGAAACCAATTTCATTTAGGATTAAGACATGATTCCAATCAATGGCCAAAAAGAACTTAAAGGACAAAGAGAAACCAATTCATTTAGGATTAAGACATGATTCCAATCAATGGCCAAAAGAACTTAAAGGACAAAGAGAAACCAATTCATTAGGATTAAGACATGATTCCAATCAATGGCCAAAAGAACTTAAAGGACAAAGAGAAACCAATTCATTTAGGATTAAGACATGATTCCAATCAATGGCCAAAAGAACTTAAAGGACAAAGAGAAACCAATTCATTTAGGATTAAGACATGATTCCAATCAATGGCCAAAAGAACTTAAAGGACAAAGAGAAACCAATTCATTTAGGGATTAAGACATGATTCCAATCAATGGCCAAAAGAACTTAAAGGACAAAGAGAAACCAATTCATTAGGATTAAGACATGATTCCAATCAATGGCCAAAAGAACTTAAAGGACAAAGAGAAACCAATTCATTTAGGATTAAGACATGATTCCAATCAATGGCCAAAAGAACTTAAAGGACAAAGAGAAACCAAACCAATTCATTAGGATTAAGACATGATTCCAATCAATGGCCAAAAGAACTTAAAGGACAAAGAGAAACCAATTCATTTAGGATTAAGACATGATTCCAATCAATGGCCAAAAGAACTTAAAGGACAAAGAGAAACCAATTCATTAGGATTAAGACATGATTCCAATCAATGGCCAAAAGAACTTAAAGGACAAAGAGAAAACCAATTCATTTAGGATTAAGACATGATTCCAATCAATGGCCAAAAGAGCTTAAAGCACAAGGAGTAACAATTTCATTTAGGATTAACATATGATTCCAATCACTGGCCAAAAGAACTTATACGACAAAGAGAAACCAATTCATTTAGGATTAAGACATGATTCCAATCAATGGCCAAAAGAACTTAAAGGACAAAGAGAAACCAATTCATTTAGGATTAAGACATGATTCCAATCAATGGCCAAAAGAACTTAAAGGACAAAGAGAAACCAATTCATTTAGGATTAAGACATGATTCCAATCAATGGCCAAAAGAACTTAAAGGACAAAGAGAAACCAATTCATTAGGATTAAGACATGATTCCAATCAATGGCCAAAAGAACTTAAAGGACAAAGAGAAACCAATTCATTTAGGATTAAGACATGATTCCAATCAATGGCCAAAAGAACTTAAAGGACAAAGAGAAACCAATTCATTTAGGATTAAGACATGATTCCAATCAATGGCCAAAAGAACTTAAAGGACAAAGAGAAACCAATTCATTAGGATTAAGACATGATTCCAATCAATGGCCAAAAGAACTTAAAGGACAAAGAGAAACCAATTCATTAGGATTAAGACATGATTCCAATCAATGGCCAAAAGAACTTAAAGGACAAAGAGAAACCAATTCATTTAGGATTAAGACATGATTCCAATCAATGGCCAAAAGAACTTAAAGGACAAAGAGAAACCAATTCATTAGGATTAAGACATGATTCCAATCAATGGCCAAAAGAACTTAAAGGACAAAGAGAAACCAATTCATTAGGATTAAGACATGATTCCAATCAATGGCCAAAAGAACTTAAAGGACAAAGAGAAACCAATTCATTAGGATTAAGACATGATTCCAATCAATGGCCAAAAGAACTTAAAGGACAAAGAGAAACCAATTCATTTAGGATTAAGACATGATTCCAATCAATGGCCAAAAGAACTTAAAGGACAAAGAGAAACCAATTCATTTAGGATTAAGACATGATTCCAATCAATGGCCAAAAGAACTTAAAGGACAAAGAGAAACCAATTCATTTAGGATTAAGACATGATTCCAATCAATGGCCAAAAGAACTTAAAGGACAAAGAGAAACCAATTCATTAGGATTAAGACATGATTCCAATCAATGGCCAAAAGAACTTAAAGGACAAAGAGAAACCAATTCATTAGGATTAAGACATGATTCCAATCAATGGCCAAAAGAACTTAAAGGACAAAGAGAAACCAATTCATTTAGGATTAAGACATGATTCCAATCAATGGCCAAAAGAACTTAAAGGACAAAGAGAAACCAATTCATTAGGATTAAGACATGATTCCAATCAATGGCCAAAAGAACTTAAAGGACAAAGAGAAACCAATTCATTTAGGATTAAGACATGATTCCAATCAATGGCCAAAAGAACTTAAAGGACAAAGAGAAACCAATTCATTAGGATTAAGACATGATTCCAATCAATGGCCAAAAGAACTTAAAGGACAAAGAGAAACCAATTCATTTAGGATTAAGACATGATTCCAATCAATGGCCAAAAGAACTTAAAGGACAAAGAGAAACCAATTCATTAGGATTAAGACATGATTCCAATCAATGGCCAAAAGAACTTAAAGGACAAAGAGAAACCAATTCATTTAGGATTAAGACATGATTCCAATCAATGGCCAAAAGAACTTAAAGGACAAAGAGAAACCAATTCATTTAGGATTAAGACATGATTCCAATCAATGGCCAAAAGAACTTAAAGGACAAAGAGAAACCAATTCATTAGGATTAAGACATGATTCCAATCAATGGCCAAAAGAACTTAAAGGACAAAGAGAAACCAATTCATTTAGGATTAAGACATGATTCCAATCAATGGCCAAAAGAACTTAAAGGACAAAGAGAAACCAATTCATTAGGATTAAGACATGATTCCAATCAATGGCCAAAAGAACTTAAAGGACAAAGAGAAACCAATTCATTTAGGATTAAGACATGATTCCAATCAATGGCCAAAAGAACTTAAAGGACAAAGAGAAACCAATTCATTAGGATTAAGACATGATTCCAATCAATGGCCAAAAGAACTTAAAGGACAAAGAGAAACCAATTCATTTAGGATTAAGACATGATTCCAATCAATGGCCAAAAGAACTTAAAGGACAAAGAGAAACCAATTCATTTAGGATTAAGACATGATTCCAATCAATGGCCAAAAGAACTTAAAGGACAAAGAGAAACCAATTCATTTAGGATTAAGACATGATTCCAATCAATGGCCAAAAGAACTTAAAGGACAAAGAGAAACCAATTCATTTAGGATTAAGACATGATTCCAATCAATGGCCAAAAGAACTTAAAGGACAAAGAGAAACCAATTCATTTAGGATTAAGACATGATTCCAATCAATGGCCAAAAGAACTTAAAGGACAAAGAGAAACCAATTCATTTAGGATTAAGACATGATTCCAATCAATGGCCAAAAGAACTTAAAGGACAAAGAGAAACCAATTCATTAGGATTAAGACATGATTCCAATCAATGGCCAAAAGAACTTAAAGGACAAAGAGAAACCAATTCATTTAGGATTAAGACATGATTCCAATCAATGGCCAAAAGAACTTAAAGGACAAAGAGAAACCAATTCATTTAGGATTAAGACATGATTCCAATCAATGGCCAAAAGAACTTAAAGGACAAAGAGAAACCAATTCATTTAGGATTAAGACATGATTCCAATCAATGGCCAAAAGAACTTAAAGGACAAAGAGAAACCAATTCATTTAGGATTAAGACATGATTCCAATCAATGGCCAAAAGAACTTAAAGGACAAAGAGAAACCAATTCATTTAGGATTAAGACATGATTCCAATCAATGGCCAAAAGAACTTAAAGGACAAAGAGAAACCAATTCATTTAGGATTAAGACATGATTCCAATCAATGGCCAAAAGAACTTAAAGGACAAAGAGAAACCAATTCATTTAGGATTAAGACATGATTCCAATCAATGGCCAAAAGAACTTAAAGGACAAAGAGAAACCAATTCATTAGGATTAAGACATGATTCCAATCAATGGCCAAAAGAACTTAAAGGACAAAGAGAAACCAATTCATTAGGATTAAGACATGATTCCAATCAATGGCCAAAAGAACTTAAAGGACAAAGAGAAACCAATTCATTTAGGATTAAGACATGATTCCAATCAATGGCCAAAAGAACTTAAAGGACAAAGAGAAACCAATTCATTAGGATTAAGACATGATTCCAATCAATGGCCAAAAGAACTTAAAGGACAAAGAGAAACCAATTCATTTAGGATTAAGACATGATTCCAATCAATGGCCAAAAGAACTTAAAGGACAAAGAGAAACCAATTCATTAGGATTAAGACATGATTCCAATCAATGGCCAAAAGAACTTAAAGGACAAAGAGAAACCAATTCATTTAGGATTAAGACATGATTCCAATCAATGGCCAAAAGAACTTAAAGGACAAAGAGAAACCAATTCATTTAGGATTAAGACATGATTCCAATCAATGGCCAAAAGAACTTAAAGGACAAAGAGAAACCAATTCATTTAGGATTAAGACATGATTCCAATCAATGGCCAAAAGAACTTAAAGGACAAAGAGAAACCAATTCATTTAGGATTAAGACATGATTCCAATCAATGGCCAAAAGAACTTAAAGGACAAAGAGAAACCAATTCATTTAGGATTAAGACATGATTCCAATCAATGGCCAAAAGAACTTAAAGGACAAAGAGAAACCAATTCATTTAGGATTAAGACATGATTCCAATCAATGGCCAAAAGAACTTAAAGGACAAAGAGAAACCAATTCATTTAGGATTAAGACATGATTCCAATCAATGGCCAAAAGAACTTAAAGGACAAAGAGAAACCAATTCATTTAGGATTAAGACATGATTCCAATCAATGGCCAAAAGAACTTAATGGACAAAGAGAAACCAATTCATTTAGGATTAAGACATGATTCCAATCAATGGCCAAAAGAACTTAAAGGACAAAGAGAAACCAAGTCATTACGGATTAAGACATGATTCCAATCAACAGCCAAAAGAACTTAAAGGACAAAGAGAAACTAATTCATTTAGGATTAAGACATGATTCCAATCAATGGCCAAAAGAACTTAAAGGACAAAGCGAAACCAATTCATTTACGGATTAAGACACGATTCCAATCAACGGCCAAAAGAACTTAAAGGACAAAGAGAAACCAATTCATTTAGGGACTAAGACATGTTTCCAATCAATGGCCAAAAGAACTTAAAGGACAAAGAGAAACCAATTCATTTAGGATTAAGACATGTTTCCAATGAATGGCCAAAAGAACTTAAAGGACAAAGAGAAACCAATTCATTTAGGGTTAAGACATGTTTCCAATCAATTGCCAAAAGAACTTAAAGGACAAAGAGAAACCAATTCATTAGGATTAAGACATGATTCCAATCAATGGCCAAAAGAACTTAAAGGACAAAGAGAAACCAATTCATTTTAGGATTAAGACATGATTCCAATCAATGGCCAAAAGAACTTAAAGGACAAAGAGAAACCAATTCATTAGGATTAAGACATGATTCCAATCAATGGCCAAAAGAACTTAAAGGACAAAGAGAAACCAATTCATTTAGGATTAAGACATGATTCCAATCAATGGCCAAAAGAACTTAAAGGACAAAGAGAAACCAATTCATTTTAGGATTAAGACATGATTCCAATCAATGGCCAAAAGAACTTAAAGGACAAAGAGAAACCAATTCATTTAGGATTAAGACATGATTCCAATCAATGGCCAAAAGAACTTAAAGGACAAAGAGAAACCAATTCATTTAGGATTAAGACATGATTCCAATCAATGGCCAAAAGAACTTAAAGGACAAAGAGAAACCAATTCATTAGGATTAAGACATGATTCCAATCAATGGCCAAAAGAACTTAAAGGACAAAGAGAAACCAATTCATTTAGGATTAAGACATGATTCCAATCAATGGCCAAAAGAACTTAAAGGACAAAGAGAAACCAATTCATTTAGGATTAAGACATGATTCCAATCAATGGCCAAAAGAACTTAAAGGACAAAGAGAAACCAATTCATTAGGATTAAGACATGATTCCAATCAATGGCCAAAAGAACTTAAAGGACAAAGAGAAACCAATTCATTTAGGATTAAGACATGATTCCAATCAATGGCCAAAAGAACTTAAAGGACAAAGAGAAACCAATTCATTAGGATTAAGACATGATTCCAATCAATGGCCAAAAGAACTTAAAGGACAAAGAGAAACCAATTCATTAGGATTAAGACATGATTCCAATCAATGGCCAAAAGAACTTAAAGGACAAAGAGAAACCAATTCATTTAGGATTAAGACATGATTCCAATCAATGGCCAAAAGAACTTAAAGGACAAAAGAGAAACCAATTCATTTTAGGATTAAGACATGATTCCAATCAATGGCCAAAAGAACTTAAAGGACAAAGAGAAACCAATTCATTTAGGATTAAGACATGATTCCAATCAATGGCCAAAAGAACTTAAAGGACAAAGAGAAACCAATTCATTTAGGATTAAGACATGATTCCAATCAATGGCCAAAAGAACTTAAAGGACAAAGAGAAACCAATTCATTTACGGATTAAGACATGATTCCAATCAATGGCCAAAAGAACTTAAAGGACAAAGAGAAACCAATTCATTTAGGATTAAGACATGATTCCAATCAATGGCCAAAAGAACTTAAAGGACAAAGAGAAACCAAGTCATTAGGATTAAGACATGATTCCAATCAATGGCCAAAAGAACTTAAAGGACAAAGAGAAACCAATTCATTTAGGATTAAGACATGATTCCAATCAATGGCCAAAAGAACTTAAAGGACAAAGAGAAACCAATTCATTAGGATTAAGACATGATTCCAATCAATGGCCAAAAGAACTTAAAGGACAAAGAGAAACCAATTCATTAGGATTAAGACATGATTCCAATCAATGGCCAAAAGAACTTAAAGGACAAAGAGAAACCAATTCATTACGGATTAAGACATGATTCCAATCAATGGCCAAAAGAACTTAAAGGACAAAGAGAAACCAATTCATTTAGGATTAAGACATGATTCCAATCAATGGCCAAAAGAACTTAAAGGACAAAGAGAAACCAATTCATTTACGGATTAAGACATGATTCCAATCAATGGCCAAAAGAACTTAAAGGACAAAGAGAAACCAATTCATTAGGATTAAGACATGATTCCAATCAATGGCCAAAAGAACTTAAAGGACAAAGAGAAACCAATTCATTTTCGATTAAGACATGATTCCAATCAATGGCCAAAAGAACTTAAAGGACAAAGAGAAACCAATTCATTTAGGATTAAGACATGATTCCAATGAATGGCCAAAAGAACATGAAGAAGAAAGAGAAACCAATTCATTTAGGATTAAGACATGATTCCAATCAATGGCCAACAGAACTTAAAGGACAAAGTGAAACCAATTCATTTAGGATTAAGACATGTTTCCAATGAATGGCCAAAAGAACTTAAAGGACAAAGAGAAACCAAGTCATTACGGATTAAGACATGATTCCAATCAAGGGCCAAAAGAACTTATTGGACAAAGAGAAACCAATTCATTAGGATTAAGACATGAATCCAATGAATGGCCAAAAGAACTTAAAGGACAAAGAGAAACCAATTCATTTAGGATTAAGACATGATTCCAATGAATGGCCAAAAGAACTTGAAGGACAAAGAGAAACCAATTCATTTAGGATTAAGACATGATTCCAATCAATGGCCAAAAGAACTTAAAGGACAAAGAGAAACCAATTCATTTAGGATTAAGACATGATTCCAATCAATGGCCAAAAGAACTTAAAGGACAAAGAGAAACCAATTCATTAGGATTAAGACATGATTCCAATCAATGGCCAAAAGAACTTAAAGGACAAAGAGAAACCAATTCATTTAGGATTAAGACATGATTCCAATCAATGGCCAAAAGAACTTAAAGGACAAAGAGAAACCAATTCATTTAGGATTAAGACATGATTCCAATCAATGGCCAAAAGAACTTAAAGGACAAAGAGAAACCAATTCATTTAGGATTAAGACATGATTCCAATCAATGGCCAAAAGAACTTAAAGGACAAAGAGAAACCAATTCATTTAGGATTAAGACATGATTCCAATCAATGGCCAAAAGAACTTAAAGGACAAAGAGAAACCAATTCATTTAGGATTAAGACATGATTCCAATCAATGGCCAAAAGAACTTAAAGGACAAAGAGAAACCAATTCATTAGGATTAAGACATGATTCCAATCAATGGCCAAAAGAACTTAAAGGACAAAGAGAAACCAATTCATTTAGGATTAAGACATGATTCCAATCAATGGCCAAAAGAACTTAAAGGACAAAGAGAAACCAATTCATTAGGATTAAGACATGATTCCAATCAATGGCCAAAAGAACTTAAAGGACAAAGAGAAACCAATTCATTTAGGATTAAGACATGATTCCAATCAATGGCCAAAAGAACTTAAAGGACAAAGAGAAACCAATTCATTTAGGATTAAGACATGATTCCAATCAATGGCCAAAAGAACTTAAAGGACAAAGAGAAACCAAACCAATTCATTAGGATTAAGACATGATTCCAATCAATGGCCAAAAGAACTTAAAGGACAAAGAGAAACCAATTCATTTAGGATTAAGACATGATTCCAATCAATGGCCAAAAGAACTTAAAGGACAAAGAGAAACCAATTCATTAGGATTAAGACATGATTCCAATCAATGGCCAAAAGAACTTAAAGGACAAAGAGAAACCAATTCATTTAGGATTAAGACATGATTCCAATCAATGGCCAAAAGAACTTAAAGGACAAAGAGAAACCAATTCATTTAGGATTAAGACATGATTCCAATCAATGGCCAAAAGAACTTAAAGGACAAAGAGAAACCAATTCATTTAGGATTAAGACATGATTCCAATCAATGGCCAAAAGAACTTAAAGGACAAAGAGAAACCAATTCATTTAGGATTAAGACATGATTCCAATCAATGGCCAAAAGAACTTAAAGGACAAAGAGAAACCAATTCATTAGGATTAAGACATGATTCCAATCAATGGCCAAAAGAACTTAAAGGACAAAGAGAAACCAATTCATTAGGATTAAGACATGATTCCAATCAATGGCCAAAAGAACTTAAAGGACAAAGAGAAACCAATTCATTAGGATTAAGACATGATTCCAATCAATGGCCAAAAGAACTTAAAGGACAAAGAGAAACCAATTCATTTAGGATTAAGACATGATTCCAATCAATGGCCAAAAGAACTTAAAGGACAAAGAGAAACCAATTCATTTAGGATTAAGACATGATTCCAATCAATGGCCAAAAGAACTTAAAGGACAAAGAGAAACCAATTCATTTAGGATTAAGACATGATTCCAATCAATGGCCAAAAGAACTTAAAGGACAAAGAGAAACCAATTCATTACGGATTAAGACATGATTCCAATCAATGGCCAAAAGAACTTAAAGGACAAAGAGAAACCAATTCATTAGGATTAAGACATGATTCCAATCAATGGCCAAAAGAACTTAAAGGACAAAGAGAAACCAATTCATTTAGGATTAAGACATGATTCCAATCAATGGCCAAAAGAACTTAAAGGACAAAGAGAAACCAATTCATTAGGATTAAGACATGATTCCAATCAATGGCCAAAAGAACTTAAAGGACAAAGAGAAACCAATTCATTTAGGATTAAGACATGATTCCAATCAATGGCCAAAAGAACTTAAAGGACAAAGAGAAACCAATTCATTTAGGATTAAGACATGATTCCAATCAATGGCCAAAAGAACTTAAAGGACAAAGAGAAACCAATTCATTAGGATTAAGACATGATTCCAATCAATGGCCAAAAGAACTTAAAGGACAAAGAGAAACCAATTCATTTAGGATTAAGACATGATTCCAATCAATGGCCAAAAGAACTTAAAGGACAAAGAGAAACCAATTCATTAGGATTAAGACATGATTCCAATCAATGGCCAAAAGAACTTAAAGGACAAAGAGAAACCAATTCATTAGGATTAAGACATGATTCCAATCATTGGCCACAAGAAATTAAAGGACAAAGAGAAACAAATTCCTTTGGGGTTAAGATTTGATTGCAATCAATGGCCAAAAGAACTTAAAGAAGAAAGAGAAACCAATTGATTTAGGATTAAGACATGATTCCAATCAATGCCCAAAAGAACATCAAGGACAAAGAGAAACCAATTCATTTAGGATTAAGACATGATTCCAATCATTGGCCAAAAGAACTTAAAGGACATAGAGAAACCATTTTATTTAGAACTAAGACATGTTTCCCATCAATGGCCAAAAGAACTTAAAGGACAAAGAGAAACCAATTCATTAGGATTAAGACATGATTCCAATCAATGCCCAAAAGAACATCAAGGACAAAGAGAAACCAATTCATTTAGGATTAAGACATGATTCCAATCATTGGCCAAAAGAACTTAAAGGACAAAGCGAAACCAATTCATTAAGGATTAAGACATGGTTCCAATCAATGCCCAAAAGAACGTAAAGGACAAAGAGAAACCAATTCCTTAAGGATTAAGACTTGATTCCAATCAATGGCCAAAAGAACTTAAAGGACAAAGAGAAACCAATTAAGACCTGTTTCCAATCAATGGCCAAAAGAACTTAAAGGACAAAGAGAAACCAATTCATTTAGGATTAAGACATGTTTCCAATCAATGGCCAAAAGAACTTAAAGGACAAAGAGAAACCAATTCATTAAGGATTAAGACATGTTTCCAATCAATGGCCAAAAGAACTTAAAGGACAAAGAGAAACCAAGTCATTTAGGATTAAGACATGATTCCAATCAATGGCCAAAAGAACTTAAAGGACAAAGAGAAACCAATTCATTTAGGATTAAGACATGATTCCAATCAATGGCCAAAAGAACTTAAAGGACAAAGAGAAACCAATTCATTTAGGATTAAGACATGATTCCAATCAATGGCCAAAAGAACTTAAAGGACAAAGAGAAACCAATTCATTTAGGATTAAGACATGATTCCAATCAATGGCCAAAAGAACTTAAAGGACAAAGAGAAACCAATTCATTTAGGATTAAGACATGATTCCAATCAATGGCCAAAAGAACTTAAAGGACAAAGAGAAACCAATTCATTTAGGATTAAGACATGATTCCAATCAATGGCCAAAAGAACTTAAAGGACAAAGAGAAACCAATTCATTTAGGATTAAGACATGATTCCAATCAATGGCCAAAAGAACTTAAAGGACAAAGAGAAACCAATTCATTAGGATTAACACATGATTCCAATCTACGGCCTATAGAACTTACTGGACAAAGAGAAACCAATTCGTTTAGGATTAAGACATGATTCCAATCAATGGCCAAAAGAACTTAAAGGACAAAGAGAAGCCAATTCATTTAGGATTAAGACATGATTCCAATCAATGGCCAAAAGAACTTAAAGGACAAAGAGAAACCAATTCATTTAGGATTAAGACATGATTCCAATCAATGGCCAAAAGAACTTAAAGGACAAAGAGAAACCAATTCATTTAGGATTAAGACATGATTCCAATCAACGGCCAAAAGAATTTAAAGGACAAAGAGAAACCAATTCATTTAGAATTAAGACATGTTTCCAATCAATGGCCAAAAGAACTTGAAGGACAGAGAGAAACCAAGTCATTACGGATTAAGACATGATTCCAATCAATGGCCAAAAGAACTTAAAGGACAAAGCGAAACCAATTGATTAAGGATTCAGACATGATTCCAATCAATGGCCAAAAGAACTTAAAGGACAAAGAGAAACCAATTCATTTAGGTTTAAAACATGCTTCCAATCAATGGCGAAAAGAACTTAAAGGACAAAGAGACAACAAATCATTTAGAATTAAGACCTGTTTCCAATCAATGGCCAAAAGAACTTAAAGGACAAAGAGAAACCAATTCATTTAGGATTAAGACATGATTCCAATCAATGGCCAAAAGAACTTAAAGGACAAAGAGAAACCAATTCATTAGGAGTAAGACATGATTCCAATCAATGGCCAAAAGAACTTAAAGGACAAAGGGAAACCAATTCATTAAGGATTAAGATTTGATTCCAATCAATGGCCAAAAGAACTTAAAGGACAAAGAGAAACCAATTCATTAGGATTAAGACATGATTCCAATCAATGGCCAAAAGAACTTAAAGGACAAAGAGAAACCAATTCATTTAGGATTAAGACATGATTCCAATCAATGGCCAAAAGAACTTAAAGGACAAAGAGAAACCAATTCATTAGGATTAAGACATGATTCCAATCAATGGCCAAAAGAACTTAAAGGACAAAGAGAAACCAATTCATTTAGGATTAAGACATGATTCCAATCAATGGCCAAAAGAACTTAAAGGACAAAGAGAAACGATATCATTAGGGATTAAGACATGATTCCAATCAATGGCCAAAAGAACTTAAAGGACAAAGAGAAACCAATTCATTTAGGATTAAGACATGATTCCAATCAATGGCCAAAAGAACTTAAAGGACAAAGAGAAACCAATTCATTTACGGATTAAGACATGATTCCAATCAATGGCCAAAAGAACTTAAAGGACAAAGAGAAACCAATTCATTTAGGATTAAGACATGATTCCAATCAATGGCCAAAAGAACTTAAAGGACAAAGAGAAACCAATTCATTAGGATTAAGACATGATTCCAATCAATGGCCAAAAGAACTTAAAGGACAAAGAGAAACCAATTCATTTAGGATTAAGACTTGATTCCAATCAATGGCCAAAAGAACTTAAAGGACAAAGAGAAACCAATTCATTAGGATTAAGACATGATTCCAATCAATGGCCAAAAGAACTTAAAGGACAAAGAGAAACCAATTCATTTAGGATTAAGACATGATTCCAATCAATGGCCAAAAGAACTTAAAGGACAAAGAGAAACCAATTCATTAGGATTAAGACATGATTCCAATCAATGGCCAAAAGAACTTAAAGGACAAAGAGAAACCAATTCATTTAGGATTAAGACATGATTCCAATCAATGGCCAAAAGAACTTAAAGGACAAAGAGAAACCAATTCATTAGGATTAAGACATGATTCCAATCAATGGCCAAAAGAACTTAAAGGACAAAGAGAAACCAATTCATTTAGGATTAAGACATGATTCCAATCAATGGCCAAAAGAACTTAAAGGACAAAGAGAAACCAATTCATTAGGATTAAGACATGATTCCAATCAATGGCCAAAAGAACTTAAAGGACAAAGAGAAACCAATTCATTAGGATTAAGACATGATTCCAATCAATGGCCAAAAGAACTTAAAGGACAAAGAGAAACCAATTCATTTAGGATTAAGACATGATTCCAATCAATGGCCAAAAGAACTTAAAGGACAAAGAGAAACCAATTCATTTAGGATTAAGACATGATTCCAATCAATGGCCAAAAGAACTTAAAGGACAAAGAGAAACCAATTCATTAGGATTAAGACATGATTCCAATCAATGGCCAAAAGAACTTAAAGGACAAAGAGAAACCAATTCATTTAGGATTAAGACATGATTCCAATCAATGGCCAAAAGAACTTAAAGGACAAAGAGAAACCAATTCATTAGGATTAAGACATGATTCCAATCAATGGCCAAAAGAACTTAAAGGACAAAGAGAAACCAATTCATTAGGATTAAGACATGATTCCAATCAATGGCCAAAAGAACTTAAAGGACAAAGAGAAACCAATTCATTTAGGATTAAGACATGATTCCAATCAATGGCCAAAAGAACTTAAAGGACAAAGAGAAACCAATTCATTTAGGATTAAGACATGATTCCAATCAATGGCCAAAAGAACTTAAAGGACAAAGAGAAACCAATTCATTAGGATTAAGACATGATTCCAATCAATGGCCAAAAGAACTTAAAGGACAAAGAGAAACCAATTCATTTAGGATTAAGACATGATTCCAATCAATGGCCAAAAGAACTTAAAGGACAAAGAGAAACCAATTCATTAGGATTAAGACATGATTCCAATCAATGGCCAAAAGAACTTAAAGGACAAAGAGAAACCAATTCATTTAGGATTAAGACATGATTCCAATCAATGGCCAAAAGAACTTAAAGGACAAAGAGAAACCAATTCATTAGGATTAAGACATGATTCCAATCAATGGCCAAAAGAACTTAAAGGACAAAGAGAAACCAATTCATTAGGATTAAGACATGATTCCAATCAATGGCCAAAAGAACTTAAAGGACAAAGAGAAACCAATTCATTACGGATTAAGACATGATTCCAATCAATGGCCAAAAGAACTTAAAGGACAAAGAGAAACCAATTCATTAGGATTAAGACATGATTCCAATCAATGGCCAAAAGAACTTAAAGGACAAAGAGAAACCAATTCATTTAGGATTAAGACATGATTCCAATCAATGGCCAAAAGAACTTAAAGGACAAAGAGAAACCAATTCATTAGGATTAAGACATGATTCCAATCAATGGCCAAAAGAACTTAAAGGACAAAGAGAAACCAATTCATTAGGATTAAGACATGATTCCAATCAATGGCCAAAAGAACTTAAAGGACAAAGAGAAACCAATTCATTTAGGATTAAGACATGATTCCAATCAATGGCCAAAAGAACTTAAAGGACAAAGAGAAACCAATTCATTAGGATTAAGACATGATTCCAATCAATGGCCAAAAGAACTTAAAGGACAAAGAGAAACCAATTCATTTAGGATTAAGACATGATTCCAATCAATGGCCAAAAGAACTTAAAGGACAAAGAGAAACCAATTCATTAGGATTAAGACATGATTCCAATCAATGGCCAAAAGAACTTAAAGGACAAAGAGAAACCAATTCATTTAGGATTAAGACATGATTCCAATCAATGGCCAAAAGAACTTAAAGGACAAAGAGAAACCAATTCATTAGGATTAAGACATGATTCCAATCAATGGCCAAAAGAACTTAAAGGACAAAGAGAAACCAATTCATTTAGGATTAAGACATGATTCCAATCAATGGCCAAAAGAACTTAAAGGACAAAGAGAAACCAATTCATTTAGGATTAAGACATGATTCCAATCAATGGCCAAAAGAACTTAAAGGACAAAGAGAAACCAATTCATTAGGATTAAGACATGATTCCAATCAATGGCCAAAAGAACTTAAAGGACAAAGAGAAACCAATTCATTAGGATTAAGACATGATTCCAATCAATGGCCAAAAGAACTTAAAGGACAAAGAGAAACCAATTCATTAGGATTAAGACATGATTCCAATCAATGGCCAAAAGAACTTAAAGGACAAAGAGAAACCAATTCATTTAGGATTAAGACATGATTCCAATCAATGGCCAAAAGAACTTAAAGGACAAAGAGAAACCAATTCATTAGGATTAAGACATGATTCCAATCAATGGCCAAAAGAACTTAAAGGACAAAGAGAAACCAATTCATTTACGGATTAAGACATGATTCCAATCAATGGCCAAAAGAACTTAAAGGACAAAGAGAAACCAATTCATTACGGATTAAGACATGATTCCAATCAATGGCCAAAAGAACTTAAAGGACAAAGAGAAACCAATTCATTTAGGATTAAGACATGATTCCAATCAATGGCCAAAAGAACTTAAAGGACAAAGAGAAACCAATTCATTTAGGATTAAGACATGATTCCAATCAATGGCCAAAAGAACTTAAAGGACAAAGAGAAACCAATTCATTAGGATTAAGACATGATTCCAATCAATGGCCAAAAGAACTTAAAGGACAAAGAGAAACCAATTCATTTAGGATTAAGACATGATTCCAATCAATGGCCAAAAGAACTTAAAGGACAAAGAGAAACCAATTCATTTAGGATTAAGACATGATTCCAATCAATGGCCAAAAGAACTTAAAGGACAAAGAGAAACCAATTCATTTAGGATTAAGACATGATTCCAATCAATGGCCAAAAGAACTTAAAGGACAAAGAGAAACCAATTCATTTAGGATTAAGACATGATTCCAATCAATGGCCAAAAGAACATAAAGGACAAAGAGAAACCAATTCATTTAGGATTAAGACATGATTCCAATGAATGGCCAAAAGAACTTGAAGGACAAAGAGAAACCAATTCATTTAGGATTAAGACATGATTCCAATCAATGGCCAAAAGAACTTAAAGGACAAAGAGAAACCAATTCATTTAGGATTAAGACATGATTCCAATCAATGGCCAAAAGAACTTAAAGGACAAAGAGAAACCAATTCATTTAGGATTAAGACATGATTCCAATCAATGGCCAAAAGAACTTAAAGGACAAAGAGAAACCAATCATTAGGATTAAGACATGATTCCAATCAATGGCCAAAAGAACTTAAAGGACAAAGAGAAACCAATTCATTTAGGATTAAGACATGATTCCAATCAATGGCCAAAAGAACTTAAAGGACAAAGAGAAACCAATTCATTTAGGATTAAGACATGATTCCAATCAATGGCCAAAAGAACTTAAAGGACAAAGAGAAACCAATTCATTTAGGATTAAGACATGATTCCAATCAATGGCCAAAAGAACTTAAAGGACAAAGAGAAACCAATTCATTAGGATTAAGACATGATTCCAATCAATGGCCAAAAGAACTTAAAGGACAAAGAGAAACCAATTCATTTAGGATTAAGACATGATTCCAATCAATGGCCAAAAGAACTTAAAGGACAAAGAGAAACCAATTCATTTAGGATTAAGACATGATTCCAATCAATGGCCAAAAGAACTTAAAGGACAAAGAGAAACCAATTCATTTAGGATTAAGACATGATTCCAATCAATGGCCAAAAGAACTTAAAGGACAAAGAGAAACCAAGTCATTAGGATTAAGACATGATTCCAATCAATGGCCAAAAGAACTTAAAGGACAAAGAGAAACCAATTCATTAGGATTAAGACATGATTCCAATCAATGGCCAAAAGAACTTAAAGGACAAAGAGAAACCAAGTCATTACGGATTAAGACATGATTCCAATCAATGGCCAAAAAGAACTTAAAGGACAAAGAGAAACCAAGTCATTTAGGATTAAGACATGATTCCAATCAATGGCCAAAAGAACTTAAAGGACAAAGAGAAACCAAGTCATTTAGGATTAAGACATGATTCCAATCAATGGCCAAAAGAACTTAAAGGACAAAGAGAAACCAATTCATTTAGGATTAAGACATGATTCCAATCAATGGCCAAAAGAACTTAAAGGACAAAGAGAAACCAAGTCATTACGGATTAAGACATGATTCCAATCAATGGCCAAAAGAACTTAAAGGACAAAGAGAAACCAATTCATTAGGATTAAGACATGATTCCAATCAATGGCCAAAAGAACTTAAAGGACAAAGAGAAACCAATTCATTAAGGATTAAGACATGATTCCAATCAATGGCCAAAAGAACTTAAAGGACAAAGAGAAACCAATTCATTTAGGATTAAGACATGATTCCAATCAATGGCCAAAAGAACTTAAAGGACAAAGAGAAACCAATTCATTAGGATTAAGACATGATTCCAATCAATGGCCAAAAGAACTTAAAGGACAAAGAGAAACCAATTCATTTAGATTAAGACATGATTCCAATCAATGGCCAAAAGAACTTAAAGGACAAAGAGAAACCAATTCATTTAGGATTAAGACATGATTCCAATCAATGGCCAAAAGAACTTAAAGGACAA
The DNA here is from genome assembly GCA_031439595.1 of Pterocarpus santalinus. NCBI lineage: Eukaryota > Viridiplantae > Streptophyta > Magnoliopsida > Fabales > Fabaceae > Pterocarpus > Pterocarpus santalinus. Next base: position 418 of record JAVHNO010000187.1, on the reverse strand, counting down.
AGAGAAACCAATTCATTTAGGATTAAGACATGATTCCAATCAATGGCCAAAAGAACTTAAAGGACAAAGAGAAACCAATTCATTTAGGATTAAGACATGATTCCAATCAATGGCCAAAAGAACTTAAAGGACAAAGAGATTAAGACAATTCCATTATTCATTAAAGGCCAAAAGAACTTAAAGGACAAGAGAAACCAATTCATTAAGGATTAAGACATGATTCCAATCAATGGCCAAAAGAACTTAAAGGACAAAGAGAAACCAATTCATTTAGGATTAAGACATGATTCCAATCAATGGCCAAAAGAACTTAAAGGACAAAGAGAAACCAATTCATTACGGATTAAGACATGATTCCAATCAATGGCCAAAAGAACTTAAAGGACAAAGAGAAACCAAGTCATTTCCAGGATTAAGA
>JAVHNO010000186.1:0-70939 GCA_031439595.1 Pterocarpus santalinus | reverse complement strand
GGAATTGGTTTCTCTTCTCTTTGATTCTTTAAGTTCTTTTTAGCCATTGATTGAAAGTAAGGTCTTATTCCTTAAGGAATTGGTTTCTCTTTGACCATTAAGTTCTTTCTGGATATTGATTGGCAGCAAGTCTTAATCCATATAGGAATTGGTTTCATCTTGTTCTTTAAGTTATTTCTGGCCCATATTGATTAGAAAGGCAAGTCTTTATTTCTTAAGGAATTGTTTCTCATTGACGCTCAAAGTTCTTTTGGAGATTGATTGAAAGCAAGTCTTAATCCTTAAGGAATTGGTTTCTGTTTATTCTTTAAGTCCTTTTAGACATTGATTGGAAGCAAGTCTTATTCTTTAAGGAATTGGTTTCTCTTTGACCTTTAAGTTCATTTGGAGATTGATTGAAATCAAGTCTTAATCCTTATATGGGAATTGGTCTCCTGGCTTTGTGTTCTCTTAAGTTCTTTAGCCATTTGATTGAAAGCAAGTGCTTATTCCTTAAGGAATCTGGTTCTCTTTGACCTTTAAGTTCTTTTAGAGATTGATTGGAAGCAAGGTCTTAATCCTCTAAGGAATTGGTTTCTTATTCTTTAAGTTCTTTTGGCTGGTTGAAAGCAAGTCTTTATTTCCTTAAGGAATTGGTTTCTCTTTGACCTTCAAGTTCTTTTGGAGATTGATTGGAGCCAAGTCTTAATCCTTAAGGAATTGGTTTCTCTTTATTCTTTAAGTTCTTTTAGCCATTGATTGAAAGCAAGTCTTATTCCTGAAGGAATTGGTTTCTCTTTGACCTTAAGTTCTTTTTGGAGATTGATTGAAAGTAAGTCTTAATCCACAGGAATTGGTTTCTCTTTGTTCTTTAAGTTCTTTTTGCCATTGATTGAAAGCAAGTCTTATTCCTTAAGGAATTGGTTTCTCTTTGACCTTTAAGTTCTTTTGGAGATTGATTGAAAGCGAGTCTTAATCCTTAAGGAATTGGTTTCTCTTTATTCTTTAGGGTCTTTTAGCCATTGGTTGATTGAATGCAAGTCTTATTCCTTAAGAAATTGGTTTCTCTTTGACCTTTAAGTTGCTTTGGTGATTGATTGGAAGCAAGTCTTAATCCATAAGGAATTGGTTTCTCTTTGTTCTTTAAGTTCTTTTAGCCATTGATTGAAAGCAAGTCTTATTCCTTAAGGAATTGGTTTCTCTTTGACCTTTAAGTTCTTTTGGAGATTGATTGGAGGCAAGTCTTAATCCTTAAGGAATTGGTTTCTCTTTATTCTTTAAGTTCTTTTAGCCATTGATTGAAAGCAAGTCTTATTCCTTAAGGAATTGGTTTCTCTTTGACCTTTAAGTTCTTTTGGAGATTGATTGGAAGCGAGTCTTAATCCTTAAGGAATTGGTTTCTCTTTATTCTTTAAGTTCTTTGGCCATTGATTGAAAGCATGTCTTATTCCTGAAGGAATTGGTTTCTCTTTGACCTTTAAGTTCTTTTGGAGATTGATTGGAAGCGAGTCTTAATCCTGAAGGAATTGGTTTCCCTTTATTCTTTAAGTTCTTTTAGCCATTGATTGAAAGCAAGTCTTATTCCTTAAGGAATTTGTTTCTCTTTGACTTTAAGTTCTTTTGGAGATTGGAAGCAAGTCTTAATCCATAAGGAATTGGTTTCTCTTTGTTCTTTAAGTTCTTTTTGCCATTGATTGAAAGCAAGTCTTATTCCTTAAGGAATTGGTTTCTCTTTGACCATTAAGTTCTTTTGGAGATTGATTGGAAGCAAGTCTTAATCCTTAAGGAATTGGTTTCTCTTTATTCTTTAAGTTCTTTTAGCCATTGATTGAAAGCAAGTCTTATTTCTTAAGGAATTGGTTTCTCTTTGACCTTTAAGTTCTTTTGGAGATTGATGGGAAGCAAGTCTTAATCCTTAAGGAATTGGTTTCTCTTTATTCTTTAAGTTCTTTTAGCCATTGATTGAAAGCAAGTCTTATTCCTTAAGGAATTGGTTTCTCTTTGACCTTTAAGTTCTTTTGGAGATTGATTGGAAGCAAGTCTTAATCCATAAGGAATTGGTTTCTCTTTATTCTTTAAGTTCTTTTAGCCATTGATTGAAAGCAAGTCTTATTCCTTAAGGAATTGGTTTCTCTTTGACCTTTATGTTCTTTTGGAGATTAATTGGAAGTCTTAATCCTTAAGGAATTGGTTTCTCTTTATTCTTTAAGTTCTTTTAGCCATTGATTGAAAGCAAGTCTTATTCCTTAAGGAATTGGTTTCTCTTTGACCTTTAAGTTCTTTTGGAGATTGATTGGAAGCGAGTCTTAATCCTTAAGGAATTGGTTTCTCTTTATTCTTTAAGTTCTTTTAGCCATTGATTGAAAGCAAGTCTTATTCCTTAAGGAATTGGTTCTCTTTGACCTTTAAGTTCTTTTGGAGATTGATTGGAAGCAAGTCTTAATCCATAAGGAATTGGTCTCGCTTTGTTCTTTAAGTTCTTTTGGCCATTGATTGAAAGCAAGTCTTATTCCTTAAGGAATTGGTTTCTCTTTGACTTTCAAGTTCTTTCGGAGATTGATTGGAAGCAAGTCTTAATCCATAAGGAATTGGTTTCTCTTTATTCTTTAAGTTCTTTTAGCCATTGATTGAAAGCAAGTCTTATTCCTTAAGGAATTGGTTTCTCTTTGACTTTAAGTTCTTTTGGAGATTGATTGGAAGCAAGTCTTAAGGAATTGGTTTCGCTTTGTTCTTTAAGTTCTTTTAGCCATTGATTGAAAGCAAGTCTTATTCCTTAAGGAATTGGTTTCTCTTTGACCTTTAAGTTCTTTTGGAGATTGATTGGAAGCGAGTCTTAATCCTTAAGGAATTGGTTTCTCTTTATTCTTTAAGTTCTTTTAGCCATTGATTGAAAGCAAGTCTTATTCCTTAAGGAATTGGTTTCTCTTTGACCTTTAAGTTCTTTTGGAGATTGATTGGAAGCAAGTCTTAATCCTTAAGGAATTGGTTTCTCTTTATTCTTTAAGTTCTTTGGAGCCATTGATTGAATGCAAGTCTTATTCCTTAAGGAATTGGTTTCTCATTCTTCTTTAACTTCTTTAGCCATTGATTGGAAGCAAGTCTTAACCCTTAAGGAATTGGTTTCTCTTTGTTCTTTAAGTTCTTTTAGCCATTGATTGAAAGCAAGTCTTATTCCTTAAGGAATTGGTTTCTCTTTGTTCTTTAAGTTCTTTTTGGCTATTGATTGAAAGCAAGTCTTAACAAAGATATGGAATTGGTTTCTCTTTGTTCTTTAAGTTCTTTTGGCCATTGATTGAAAGCAAGTCTTATTCCTTAAGGAATTGGTTTCTCTTTGACCTTTAAGTTCTTTTGGAGATTGATTGGAAGCAAGTCTTAAAGAATTGGTTTCTCTTTGTTCTTTAAGTTCTTTTGGCCATTGATTGAAAGCAAGTCTTATTCCTTAAGGAATTGGTTTCTCTTTGACCTTTAAGTTCTTTTGGAGATTGATTGGAAGCAAGTCTTAATCCTTAAGGAATTGGAATCTCTTTAATCTTTAAGTTCTTTTAGCCATTGATTGAAAGCAAGTCTTATTCCTTAAGGAGTTGGTTTCTATTTGACCTTTAAGTTCTTTTGGAGATTGATTGGAAGCAAGTCTTAATCCATAAGGAATTGGTTTCTCTTTGTTCTTTAAGTTCTTTTAGCCATTGATTGAAAGCAAGTCTTATTCCTTAAGGAATTGGTTTCTCTTTGACCTTTGTGTTCTTTTGGAGAATAATTGGAAGCGAGTCTTGATCCTTAAGGAATTGGTTTCTCTTTATTCTTTAAGTTCTTTAGCCATTGATTGAAAACAAGTCTTATTCCTTAAGGAATTGATTTCTCTTTGACTTTAAGTTCTTTTGGAGATTGATTGGAAGCAAATCTTAATCCTTAAGGAATTGGTTTCTCTTTATTCTTTAAGTCCTTTTAGCCATTGATTGAAAGCAAGTCTTATTCTATATGGAATTGGTTTCTCTTTGACCTTCAAGTCCTTTTAGCCATTGATAGAAAGCAAGTCTTATTCCATATGGAATTGGTTTCTCTTCGTTCTTTAAGTTCTTTTGGCCATTGAATAAAAGCAAGTCTTATTCCTTAAGGAATTAGTTTCTCTTTGGCCTTTAGATTGATTGGAAGCAAGTCTTAATCCATATGGAATTGGTTTCTCTTTATTCTTTAAGTTCTTTTTGGAGATTGATTGAAAGCAAGTCTTATTTCTTAAGGAATTGGTTTCTCCATGACGCTCAAGTTCTTTTGGAGATTGATTGGAAGCAAAGTCTTAACTCCCAAGGAGTGGTAAGCCTCTCGTTTGATTCTTTAAGTCCTTTTAGCCATCAATTGAATGCAAGTCTTATTCTTTAAGGAATTGGTTTCTCTTTGACCTTTAAGTTATTTTAGCCATTGACTGAAAGCAAGTCTTATTCCTTAAGGAATTGGTTTCGCTTTGTTCTTTAAGTTCTTTTAGCCATTGATTGAAAGCAAGTCTTATTCCTTAAGGAATTGGTTTCTCTTTGACCTTTGTGTTCTTTTGGAGAATAATTGGAAGCGGGTCTTAATCCTTAAGGAATTGGTTTCTCTTTATTCTTTAAGTTCTTTTAGCCATTGATTGAAAGCAAGTCGTATTCCTTAAGGAATTGGTTTCTCTTTGACCTTTTTATGTTGTTTTGGAGATTAATTGGAAGCGAGTCTTAATCCTTAAGGAATTGGTTTCCCTTTATTCTTTAAGTTCTTTTAGCCATTGATTGAAACCAAGTCTTATTCCTTAAGGAATTGGTTTCTCTTTATTCCTTAAGTTCTTTTGGCCAATGATAGAATGCAAGTCTTAATCCTTAAGGAATTGGTTTCTCTTCGTTGTTCAAGTTCTTTTGGCCATTGATTGAAAGCAAGTCTTATTCCTTAAGGAATTTGTTTCTCTTTGACCATTAAGTACTTTTGGAGATTGATTGGAAGCAAGTCTTAATCCATAAGAATTGGTTTCTCTTTGTTCTTTAAGTTATTTTGGCCATTGATTGAAAGCAAGTCTTATTTCTTAAGGAATTGGTTTCTCCATGACGTTCAAGTTCTTTTGGAGATTGATTGGAAGCAAGTCTTAACCCTTAAGGAATTGGTTTCTGTTTATTCTTTAAGTCCTTTTAGCCATTGATTGAATGCAAGTCTTATTCTTTAAGGAATTGGTTTCTCTTTGACCTTTAAGTTCTTTTGGAGATTGATTGGAAGCAAGTCTTAATCCATAAGGAATTGGTCTCGCTTTGTTCTTTAAGTTCTTTTAGCCATTGATTGAAAGCAAGTCTTATTCCTTAAGGAATTGGTTTCTCTTTGACCTTTGTGTTCTTTTGGAGATTAATTGGAAGCGGGTCTTAATCCTTAAGGAATTGGTTTCTCTTTATTCTTTAAGTTCTTTTAGCCATTGATTGAAAGCAAGTCGTATTCCTTAAGGAATTGGTTTCTCTTTGACCTTTTTATGTTGTTTTGGAGATTAATTGGAAGCGAGTCTTAATCCTTAAGGAATTGGTTTCGCTTTATTCTTTAAGTTCTTTTAGCCATTGATTGAAACCAAGTCTTATTCCTTAAGGAATTGGTTTCTCTTTATTCCTTAAGTTCTTTTGGCCAATGATAGAATGCAAGTCTTACAGTATATGGAATTGGTTTCTCTTCGTTGTTCAAGTTCTTTTGGCCATTGATTGAAAGCAAGTCTTATTCCTTAAGGAATTTGTTTCTCTTTGACCATTAAGTACTTTTGGAGATTGATTGGAAGCAAGTCTTAATCCATAAGGAATTGGTTTCTCTTTGTTCTTTAAGTTATTTTGGCCATTGATTGAAAGCAAGTCTTATTTCTTAAGGAATTGGTTTCTCCATGACGTTCAAGTTCTTTTGGAGATTGATTGGAAGCAAGTCTTAACCCTTAAGGAATTGGTTTCTGTTTATTCTTTAAGTCCTTTTAGCCATTGATTGAATGCAAGTCTTATTCTTTAAGGAATTGGTTTCTCTTTGACCTTTAAGTTCTTTTGGAGATTGATTGGAAGCAAGTCTTAATCCATAAGGAATTGGTCTCGCTTTGTTCTTTAAGTTCTTTTAGCCATTGATTGAAAGCAAGTCTTATTCCTTAAGGAATTGGTTTCTCTTTGACCTTTGTGTTCTTTTGGAGAATAATTGGAAGCGGGTCTTAATCCTTAAGGAATTGGTTTCTCTTTATTCTTTAAGTTCTTTTAGCCATTGATTGAAAGCAAGTCGTATTCCTTAAGGAATTGGTTTCTCTTTGACCTTTTTATGTTGTTTTGGAGATTAATTGGAAGCGAGTCTTAATCCTTAAGGAATTGGTTTCCCTTTATTCTTTAAGTTCTTTTAGCCATTGATTGAAACCAAGTCTTATTCCTTAAGGAATTGGTTTCTCTTTATTCCTTAAGTTCTTTTGGCCAATGATAGAATGCAAGTCTTACAGTATATGGAATTGGTTTCTCTTCGTTGTTCAAGTTCTTTTGGCCATTGATTGAAAGCAAGTCTTATTCCTTAAGGAATTTGTTTCTCTTTGACCATTAAGTACTTTTGGAGATTGATTGGAAGCAAGTCTTAATCCATAAGGAATTGGTTTCTCTTTGTTCTTTAAGTTATTTTAGCCATTGATTGAAAGCAAGTCTTATTTCTTAAGGAATTGGTTTCTCCATGACGTTCAAGTTCTTTTGGAGATTGATTGGAAGCAAGTCTTAACCCTTAAGGAATTGGTTTCTGTTTATTCTTTAAGTCCTTTTAGCCATTGATTGAATGCAAGTCTTATTCTTTAAGGAATTGGTTTCTCTTTGACCTTTAAGTTCATTTGGAGATTGATTGGAAGCAAGTCTTAATCCTTAAGGAATTGGTTTCTCTTTATTCTTTAAGTTCTTTTAGCCATTGATTGAAAGCAAGTCTTATTCCTTAAGGAATTGGTTTCTCTTTGACCTTTAAGTTCTTTTGGAGATTGATTGGAAGCAAGTCTTAATCCTTAAGGAATTGGTTTCTCTTTATTCTTTAAGTTCTTTTAGCCATTGATTGAAAGCAAGACTTATTCCTGAAGGAATTGGTTTCTCTTTGACCTTTGAGCTCTTTTGGAGATTGATTGGAAGTAAGTCTTAATCCATAAGGGATTGCTTTCTCTTTGTTTTTTAAGTTCTTTTAGCCATTGATTGAAAGCAAGTCTTATTCCTGAAGGAATTGGTTTCTCTTTGACCTTTAAGCTCTTTTGCAGATTGATTGGAAGAAAGTCTTAATCCATAAGGAATTGGTTTCTCTTTGTTCTTTAAGTTCTTTGAGCCATTGATTGAAAGCAAGTCTTATTCCTTAAGGAATTGGTTTCTCTTTGACCTTTAAGCTCTTTTGGAGATTGATTGGAAGTAAGTCTTAATCCATAAGGAATTGGTTTCGCTTTGCTCTTTAAGTTCTTTTGGCCATTGATTGAAAGCAAGTCTTATTCCTTAAGGAATTGTTTTCTCTTTGACCTTTAAGTTCTTTTGGAGATTGATTGGAAGCAAGTCTTAATCCTTAAGGAATTGGTTTCTCTTTATTCTTTAAGTTCTTTTAGCCATTGATTGAAAGCAAGTCTTATTCCTTAAGGAATTGGTTTCTCTTTGACCTTTAAGTTCTTTTGGAGATTGATTGGAAGCGAGTCTTAATCCTTAAGGAATTGGTTTCTCTTTGTTCTTTAAGTTCTTTTAGCCATTGATTGAAAGCAAGTCTTATTCCTGAATTGGTTTCTCTTTGACCTTTGAGCTCTTTTGGAGATTGATTGGAAGCAAGTCTTAATCCTGAAGGAATTGGTTTACCTTTATTCTTTAAGTTCTTTTAGCCATTGATTGAAAGCAAGTCTTATTCCTTAAGGAATTGGTTTCTCTTTGACTTTAAGTTCTTTTGGAGATTGATTGGAAGCAAGTCTTAATCCATAAGGAATTGGTCTCGCTTTGTTCTTTAAGTTCTTTTTAGCCATTGATTGAAAGCAAGTCTTATTCCTTAAGGAATTGGTTTCTCTTTGACCTTTATGTTCTTTTGGAGATTAATTGGAAGCGGGTCTTAATCCTTAAGGAATTGGTTTCCCTTTATTCTTTAAGTTCTTTTAGCCATTGATTGAAAGCAAGTCTTATTCCTTAAGGAATTCGTTTCTCTTTGACTTTAAGTTCTTTTGGAGATTGATTGGAAGCAAGTCTTAATCCATAAGGAATTGCTTTCTCTTTATTCTTTAAGTTCTCTTAGCCATTGATTGAAAGCAAGTCTTATTCCTTAAGGAATTGGTTTCTCTTTGACCTTTAAGTTCTTTTGGAGATTGATTGGAAGGAAGTCTTAATCCATAAGGAATTGGTTTCTCTTTGTTCTTTAAGTTCTTTTAGCCATTGATTGAAAGCAAGTCTTATTCCTTAAGGAATTGGTTTCTCTTTGACCTTTAAGTTCTTTTGTAGATTGATTGGAAGCGAGTCTTAACCCTTAAGGAATTGGTTACTCTTTATTCTTTAAGTCCTTTTAGCCATTGATTGGAAGCAAGTCTTACTCCTTAAGGAATTGGTTTCTCTTTGACCTTTAAGTTCTTTTGGAGATTGATTGGAAGCAAGTCTTAATCCATAAGGAATTGGTTTCTCTTTGTTCTTTAAGTTCTTTTAGCCATTGATTGAAAGCAAGTCTTATTCCTTAAGGAATTGGTTTCTCTTTGACCTTTGTGTTCTTTTGGAGATTAATTGGAAGCGAGTCTTAATCCTTAAGGAATTGGTTTCGCTTTATTCTTTAAGTTCTTTTAGCCATTGATTGAAAGCAAGTCTTATTCCTTAAGGAATTGGTTTCTCTTTGACCTTTAAGTTCTTTTGGAGATTGATTAGAAGCAAGTCTTAATCCATAAGGAATTGGTTTCTCTTTGTTTTTTAAGTTCTTTTAGCCATTGATTGAAAGCAAGTCTTATTCCTGAAGGAATTGGTTTCTCTTTGACCTTTGTGTTCTTTTGGAGATTGATTGGAAGCAAGTCTTAATCCTTAAGGAATTGGTTTCTCTTTATTCTTTAAGTTCTTTTAGCCATTGATTGAAAGCAAGTCTTATTCCTTAAGGAATTGGTTTCTCTTTGACCTTTAAGTTCTTTTGGAGATTGATTGGAAGTTAGTCTTGATCCTTCAGGAAGTGGTTTCTCTTTATTCTTTAAGTTCTTTTAGCCATTGATTGAAAGCAAGTCTTATTCCTTAAGGAATTGGTTTCTCTTTATTCCTTAAGTTCTTTTGGCCAATGATAGAATGCAAGTCTTAATCCATATGGAATTGGTTTCTCTTTATTCTTCAAGTTCTTTAGCCATTGATTGAAAGCAAGTCTTATTCCTTAAGGAATTGGTTTCTCTTGACCTTTTATGTTGTTTTGGAGATTGAAAGCAAGTCTTAATCCTTAAGGAATTGGTTTCTCTTTATTCTTTAAGTTCTTTTAGCCATTGATTGAAAGCAAGTCTTATTCCTTAAGGAATTGGTTTCTCTTTATTCCTTAAGTTCTTTTGGCCAATGATAGAATGCAAGTCTTACAATATATGGAATTGGTTTCTCGTCGTTGTTCAAGTTCTTTTGGTCATTGATTGAAAGCAAGTCTTATTCCTTAAGGAATTTGTTTCTCTTTGACCATTAAGTACTTTTGGAGATTGATTGGAAGCAAGTCTTAATCCATAAGAATTGGTTTCTCTTTGTTCTTTAAGTTATTTTGGCCATTGATTGAAAGCAAGTCTTATTTCTTAAGGAATTGGTTTCTCCATGACGTTCAAGTTCTTTTTGCATTGATTGGAAGCAAGTCTTAACCCTTAAGGAATTGGTTTCTGTTTATTCTTTAAGTCCTTTTAGCCATTGATTGAATGCAAGTCTTATTCTTTAAGGAATTGGTTTCTCTTTGACCTTTAAGTTCTTTTGGAGATTGATTGGAAGCAAGTCTTAATCCATAAGGAATTGGTTTCTCTTTGTTTTTTAAGTTCTTTTAGCCATTGATTGAAAGCAAGTCTTATTCCTGAAGGAATTGGTTTCTCTTTGACCTTTGTGTTCTTTTGGAGAATAATTGGAAGCGGGTCTTAATCCTTAAGGAATTGGTTTCTCTTTATTCTTTAAGTTCTTTTAGCCATTGATTGAAAGCAAGTCGTATTGCTTAAGGAATTGGTTTTTGATTGACCTTTTTATGTTGTTTTGGAGATTAATTGGAAGCGAGTCTTAATCCTTAAGGAATTGGTTTCGCTTTATTCTTTAAGTTCTTTTAGCCATTGATTGAAACCAAGTCTTATTCCTTAAGGAATTGGTTTCTCTTTATTCCTTAAGTTCTTTTGGCCAATGATAGAATGCAAGTCTTACAGTATATGGAATTGGTTTCTCTTCGTTGTTCAAGTTCTTTTGGCCATTGATTGAAAGCAAGTCTTATTCCTTAAGGAATTTGTTTCTCTTTGACCATTAAGTACTTTTGGAGATTGATTGGAAGCAAGTCTTAATCCATAAGAATTGGTTTCTCTTTGTTCTTTAAGTTATTTTAGCCATTGATTGAAAGCAAGTCTTATTTCTTAAGGAATTGGTTTCTCCATGACGTTCAAGTTCTTTTGGAGATTGATTGGAAGCAAGTCTTAACCCTTAAGGAATTGGTTTCTGTTTATTCTTTAAGTCCTTTTAGCCATTGATTGAATGCAAGTCTTATTCTTTAAGGAATTGGTTTCTCTTTGACCTTTAAGTTCTTTTGGAGATTGATTGGAAGCAAGTCTTAATCCTTAAGGAATTAGTTTCTCTTTATTCTTTAAGTTCTTTTAGCCATTGAATGAAAGCAAGTCTTATTCCGTAAGGAATCGGTTTCTCTTTGACCTTTAAGTTCTTTTGGAGATTGATTGGAAGCGAGTCTTAATCCTTAAGGAATTGGTTTCTCTTTATTCTTTAAGTTCTTTTAGCCATTGATTGAAAGCAAGTCTTATTCCTGAAGGAATTGGTTTCTCTTTGACCTTTGAGCTCTTTTGGAGACTGATTGGAAGTAAGTCTTAATCCATAAGGAATTGCTTTCTCTTTGTTTTTTAAGTTCTTTTAGCCATTGATTGAAAGCAAGTCTTATTCCTGAAGGAATTGGTTTCTCTTTGACCTTTAAGCTCTTTTGGAGACTGATTGGAAGTAAGTCTTAATCCATAAGGAATTGGTTTCTCTTTGTTCTTTAAGTTCTTTGAGCCATTGATTGAATGCAAGTATTATTCCTTAAGGAATTGGTTTCTCTTTGACCTTTAAGCTCTTTTGGAGATTGATTGGAAGTAAGTCTTAATCCATAACGAATTGCTTTCTCTTTGTTCTTTAAGTTCTTTTAGCCGTTGATTGAAAGCAAGTCTTATTCCTTAAGGAATTGTTTTCTCTTTGACCTTTAAGTTCTTCTGGAGATTGATTGGAAGCGAGTCTTAATCCTTAAGGAATTGGTTTCCCTTTATTCTTTAAGTTCTTTTAGCCATTGATTGAAAGCAAGTCTTATTCCTTAAGGAATTGGTTTCTCTTTGACCTTTAAGTTCTTTTGGAGATTGATTGGAAGCGAGTCTTAATCCTTAAGGAATTGGTTTCTCTTTGTTCTTTAAGTTCTTTTAGCCATTGATTGAAAGCAAGTCTTATTCCTGAAGGAATTGGTTTCTCTTTGACCTTTGAGCTCTTTTGGAGATTGATTGGAAGCAAGTCTTAATCCTGAAGGAATTGGTTTACCTTTGTTCTTTAAGTTCTTTTAGCCATTGATTGAAAGCAAGTCTTATTCCTTAAGGAATTGGTTTCTCTTTGACTTTAAGTTCTTTTGGAGATTGATTGGAAGCAAGTCTTAATCCATAAGGAATTGGTCTCGCTTTGTTCTTTAAGTTCTTTTAGCCATTGATTGAAAGCAAGTCTTATTCCTTAAGGAATTGGTTTCTCTTTGACCTTTATGTTCTTTTGGAGATTAATTGGAAGCGGGTCTTAATCCTTAAGGAATTGGTTTCCCTTTATTCTTTAAGTTCTTTTAGCCATTGATTGAAAGCAAGTCTTATTCCTTAAGGAATTGGTTTCTCTTTGACTTTAAGTTCTTTTGGAGATTGATTGGAAGCAAGTCTTAATCCATAAGGAATTGCTTTCTCTTTATTCTTTAAGTTCTCTTAGGCTTTGATTGAAAGCAAGTCTTATTCCTTAAGGAATTGGTTTCTCTTTGACCTTTAAGTTCTTTTGGAGATTGATTGGAAGGAAGTCTTAATCCATAAGGAATTGGTTTCTCTTTGTTCTTTAAGTTCTTTTAGCCATTGATTGAAAGCAAGTCTTATTCCTTAAGGAATTGGTTTCTCTTTGACCTTTAAGTTCTTTTGTAGATTGATTGGAAGCGAGTCTTAACCCTTAAGGAATTGGTTACTCTTTATTCTTTAAGTCCTTTTAGCCATTGATTGGAAGCAAGTCTTACTCCTTAAGGAATTGGTTTCTCTTTGACCTTTAAGTTCTTTTGGAGATTGATTGGAAGCAAGTCTTAATCCATAAGGAATTGGTCTCGCTTTGTTCTTTAAGTTCTTTTAGCCATTGATTGAAAGCAAGTCTTATTCCTTAAGGAATTGGTTTCTCTTTGACCTTTGTGTTCTTTTGGAGATTAATTGGAAGCGGGTCTTAATCCTTAAGGAATTGGTTTCTCTTTATTCTTTAAGTTCTTTTAGCCATTGATTGAAAGCAAGTCGTATTCCTTAAGGAATTGGTTTCTCTTTGACCTTTTTATGTTGTTTTGGAGATTAATTGGAAGCGAGTCTTAATCCTTAAGGAATTGGTTTCCCTTTATTCTTGAAGTTCTTTTAGCCATTGATTGAAAGCAAGTCTTATTCCTTAAGGAATTGGTTTCTCTTTGACCTTTGTGTTCTTTTGGAGATTAATTGGAATCAAGTCTTAATCCTTAAGGAATTGGTTTCTTTATTCTTTAAGTTCTTTTAGCCATTGATTGAAAGCAAGTCGTATTCCTTAAGGAATTGGTTTCTCTTTGACCTTTTTATGTTGTTTTGGAGATTAATTGGAAGCGAGTCTTAATCCTTAAGGAATTGGTTTCGCTTTATTCTTTAAGTTCTTTTAGCCATTGATTGAAACCAAGTCTTATTCCTTAAGGAATTGGTTTCTCTTTATTCCTTAAGTTCTTTTGGCCAATGATAGAATGCAAGTCTTACAGTATATGGAATTGGTTTCTCTTCGTTGTTCAAGTTCTTTTGGCCATTGATTGAAAGCAAGTCTTATTCCTTAAGGAATTTGTTTCTCTTTGACCATTAAGTACTTTTGGAGATTGATTGGAAGCAAGTCTTAATCCATAAGAATTGGTTTCTCTTTGTTCTTTAAGTTATTTTGGCCATTGATTGAAAGCAAGTCTTATTTCTTAAGGAATTGGTTTCTCCATGACGTTCAAGTTCTTTTGGAGATTGATTGGAAGCAAGTCTTAACCCTTAAGGAATTGGTTTCTGTTTATTCTTTAAGTCCTTTTAGCCATTGATTGAATGCAAGTCTTATTCTTTAAGGAATTGGTTTCTCTTTGACCTTTAAGTTCTTTTGGAGATTGATTGCAAGCAAGTCTTAATCCATAAGGAATTGGTCTCGCTTTGTTCTTTAAGTTCTTTTAGCCATTGATTGAAAGCAAGTCTTATTCCTTAAGGAATTGGTTTCTCTTTGACCTTCAAGTTCTTTTGGAGATTGATTGGAAGCAAGTCTTAATCCATAGGGAATTGGTTTCTGTTTGACCTTTAAGTTCTTTTGGAGATTGATTGGAAGAAAGTCTTAATCCATATGGAATTGGTTTCTCTTTGTTCTTTAAGTTATTTTAGCCATTGATTCAAAGCAAATCTTATTCCTTAAGGAATTGGTTTCTCTTTGACCTTCAAGTTCTTTTGGAGATTGATTGGAAGCAAGTCTTAACCCTTAAGGAATTGGTTTCTCTTTATTCTTTAAGTCCTTTTAGCCATTGATTGGAAGCAAGTCTTATTCCTTAAGGAATTGGTTTCTCTTTGACCTTCAAGTTCATTTGGAGATTGATTGGAAGCAAGTCTTAACCCTTAAGGAATTGGGTTCTCTTTATTCTTTAAGTCCTTTTAGCCATTGATTGGAAGCAAGTCTTATTCCTTAAGGAATTGGTTTCTCTTTGTTCTTTAAGTTCTTTTAGCCATTGATTGAATGCAAGTCTTATTCCTTAAGGAATTGGTTTCTCTTTATTCTTTAAGTTCTTCTAGCCATTGATTGAATGCAAGTCTTATTCCTTAAGGAATTGGTTTCTCTTTGACCTTCAAGTTCATTTGGAGATTGATTGGAAGCAAATCTTAACCCTTAAGGAATTGGTTTCTCTTTATTCTTTAAGTCCTTTTAGCCATTGATTGGAAGCAAGTCTTATTGCTTAAGGAATTGGTGTCTTTGACCTTTAAGTTCTTTTGGAGATTGATTGGCAGCGAGTCTTGATCCTTAAGGAATTGGTTTCTCTTTATTCTTTAAGTTCTTTTAGCCATTGATTGAAAGCAAGTCTTATCCTTTAAGGAATTGGTTTCTCTTTGACCTTCAAGTTCTATTGGAGATTGATTGGAAGCAAGTCTTAATCCATAGGGAATTGGTTTCTCTTTGACCTTTAAGTTCTTTTGGAGATTGATTGGAAGAAAGTCTTAATCCATATGGAATTGGTTTCTCTTTGTTCTTTAAGTTATTTTAGCCATTGATTCAAAGCAAATCTTATTCCTTAAGGAATTGGTTTCTCTTTGACCTTCAAGTTCTTTTGGAGATTGATTGGAAGCAAGTCTTAACCCTTAAGGAATTGGTTTCTCTTTATTCTTTAAGTCTTTTTTGCCATTGATTGGAAGCAAGTCTTAATCCATAAGGAATTGGTTTCTCTTTGTTCTTTAAGTGCTTTTAGCCATTGATTGAATGCAAGTTTTATTCCTTAAGGAATTGGTTTCTCTTTGACCTTTAAGTTCTTTTGGACATTGATTGGAAGCAAGTCTTAATCCAATTGGAATTGGTTTCTCTTTGTTCTTTAAGTTATTTTAGCCATTGATTGAAAGCAAGTCTTATTCCTTAAGGAATTGGTTTCTCTTTGACCTTCAAGTTCTTTTGGAGATTGATTGGAAGCAAGCCTTAACCCTTAAGGAATTGGTTTCTCTTTATTCTTTAAGTCCTTTTAGCCATTGATTGGAAGCAAATCTTAATCCATAAGGAATTGGTTTCTCTTTGTTCTTTAAGTTCTTTTAGCCATTGACTGAATGGAAGTCTTATTCCTTAAGGAATTGGTTTCTCTTTATTGTTTAAGTTCTTCTAGCCATTGATTGAATGCAAGTCTTATTCCTTAAGGAATTGGTTTCTCTTTGACCTTCAAGTTCATTTGGAGATTGATTGGAAGCAAGTCTTAACCCTTAAGGAATTGGGTTGTCTTTATTCTTTAAGTCCTTTTAGCCATTGATTGGAAGCAAGTCTTATTCCTTAAGGAATTGGTTTCTCTTTGACCTTCAAGTTCTTTTGGAGATTGATTGGAAGCGAGTCTTAATCCTTAAGGAATTGGTTTCTCTTTATTCTTTAAGTTCTTTTAGCCATTGATTGAAAGCAAGTCTTATTCCTTAAGGAATTGGTTTCTCTTTGACCTTCAAGTTCATTTGGAGATTGATTGGAAGCAAGTCTTAACCCTTAAGGAATTGGGTTCTCTTTATTCTTTAAGTCCTTTTAGCCATTGATTGGAAGCAAGTCTTATTCCTTAAGGAATTGGTTTCTCTTTGACCTTCAAGTTCTTTTAGCCATTGATTGAATGCAAGTCTTATTCCTTAAGGAATTGGTTTCTCTTTATTCTTTAAGTTCTTCTAGCCATTGATTGAAAGCAAGTCTTATTCCTTAAGGAATTGGTTTCTCTTTGACCTTCAAGTTCATTTGGAGATTGATTGGAAGCAAATCTTAACCCTTAAGGAATTGGTTTCTCTTTATTCTTTAAGTCCTTTTAGCCATTGATTGGAAGCAAGTCTTATTCCTTAAGGAATTGGTCTCTTTGACCTTTAAGTTCTTTTGGAGATTGATTGGCAGCGAGTCTTGATCCTTAAGGAATTGGTTTCTCTTTATTCTTTAAGTTCTTTTAGCCATTGATTGAAAGCAAGTCTTATTCCTTAAGGAATTGGTTTCTCTTTGACCTTCAAGTTCTTTTGGAGATTGATTGGAAGCAAGTCTTAATCCATAGGGAATTGGTTTCTCTTTGACCTTTAAGTTCTTTTGGAGATTGATTGGAAGAAAGTCTTAATCCATATGGAATTGGTTTCTCTTTCTTCTTTAAGTTATTTTAGCCATTGATTCAAAGCAAATCTTATTCCTTAAGGAATTGGTTTCTCTTTGACCTTCAAGTTCTTTTGGAGATTGATTGGAAGCAAGACTTAACCCTTAAGGAATTGGTTTCTCTTTATTCTTTAAGTCTTTTTTGCCATTGATTGGAAGCAAGTCTTAATCCATAAGGAATTGGTTTCTCTTTGTTCTTTAAGTGCTTTTAGCCATTGATTGAATGCAAGTTTTATTCCTTAAGGAATTGGTTTCTCTTTGACCTTTAAGTTCTTTTGGACATTGATTGGAAGCAAGTCTTAATCCAATTGGAATTGGTTTCTCTTTGTTCTTTAAGTTATTTTAGCCATTGATTGAAAGCAAGTCTTATTCCTTAAGGAATTGGTTTCTCTTTGACCTTCAAGTTCTTTTGGAGATTGATTGGAAGCAAGCCTTAACCCTTAAGGAATTGGTTTCTCTTTATTCTTTAAGTCCTTTTAGCCATTGATTGGAAGCAAATCTTAATCCATAAGGAATTGGTTTCTCTTTGTTCTTTAAGTTCTTTTAGCCATTGACTGAATGCAAGTCTTATTCCTTAAGGAATTGGTTTCTCTTTATTCTTTAAGTTCTTCTAGCCATTGATTGAATGCAAGTCTTATTCCTTAAGGAATTGGTTTCTCTTTGACCTTCAAGTTCATTTGGAGATTGATTGGAAGCAAGTCTTAACCCTTAAGGAATTGGGTTCTCTTTATTCTTTAAGTCCTTTTAGCCATTGATTGGAAGCAAGTCTTATTCCTTAAGGAATTGGTTTCTCTTTCACCTTCAAGTTCTTTTGGAGATTGATTGGAAGCGAGTCTTAATCCTTAAGGAATTGGTTTCTCTTTATTCTTTAAGTCCTTTTAGCCATTGATTGGAAGCAAGTCTTATTCCTTAAGGAATTGGTCTCTTTGACCTTTAAGTTCTTTTGGAGATTGATTGCAAGCAAGTCTTAATCCATAAGGAATTGGTTTCTCTTTATTCTTTAAGTTCTTTTAGCCATTGATTGAAAGCAAGTCTTATTCCTTAAGAATTGGTTTCTCTTTGACCTTCAAGTTCTTTTGGAGATTGATTGGAAGCAAGTCTTAATCCATAGGGAATTGGTTTCTGTTTGACCTTTAAGTTCTTTTGGAGATTGATTGGAAGAAAGTCTTAATCCATATGGAATTGGTTTCTCTTTGTTCTTTAAGTTATTTTAGCCATTGATTCAAAGCAAATCTTATTCCTTAAGGAATTGGTTTCTCTTTGACCTTCAAGTTCTTTTGGAGATTGATTGGAAGCAAGTCTTAACCCTTAAGGAATTGGTTTCTCATTATTCTTTAAGTCCTTTTAGCCATTGATTGGAAGCAAGTCTTATTCCTTAAGGAATTGGTTTCTCTTTGTTCTTTAAGTTCTTTTAGCCATTGATTGAATGCAAGTCTTATTCCTTAAGGAATTGGTTTCTCTTTATTCTTTAAGTTCTTCTAGCCATTGATTGAATGCAAGTCTTATTCCTTAAGGAATTGGTTTCTCTTTGACCTTCAAGTTCATTTGGAGATTGATTGGAAGCAAATCTTAACCCTTAAGGAATTGGTTTCTCTTTATTCTTTAAGTCCTTTTAGCCATTGATTGGAAGCAAGTCTTATTCCTTAAGGAATTGGTCTCTTTGACCTTTAAGTTCTTTTGGAGATTGATTGGCAGCGAGTCTTGATCCTTAAGGAATTGGTTTCTCTTTATTCTTTAAGTTCTTTTAGCCATTGATTGAAAGCAAGTCTTATTCCTTAAGGAATTGGTTTCTCTTTGACCTTCAAGTTCTTTTGGAGATTGATTGGAAGCAAGTCTTAATCCATAGGGAATTGGTTTCTCTTTGACCTTTAAGTTCTTTTGGAGATTGATTGGAAGAAAGTCTTAATCCATATGGAATTGGTTTCTCTTTGTTCTTTAAGTTATTTTAGCCATTGATTCAAAGCAAATCTTATTCCTTAAGGAATTGGTTTCTCTTTGACCTTCAAGTTCTTTTGGAGATTGATTGGAAGCAAGCCTTAACCCTTAAGGAATTGGTTTCTCTTTATTCTTTAAGTCCTTTTAGCCATTGATTGGAAGCAACTCTTAATCCATAAGGAATTGGTTTCTCTTTGACCTTTAAGTTCTTTTGGAGATTGATTGGAAGCAAGTCTTAATCCATAAGGAATTGGTTTCTCTTTATTCTTTAAGTCCTTTTAGCCATTGATTGGAAGCAAGTCTTATTCCTTAAGGAATTGGTTTCTCTTTGACCTTCAAGTTCTTTTGGAGATTGGTTGGAAGCAAGTCTTAACCCTTAAGGAATTGGGTTCTCTTTATTCTTTAAGTCCTTTTAGCCATTGATTGGAAGCAAGTCTTATTCCTTAAGGAATTGGTTTCTCTTGACCTTCAAGTTGTTTTGGAGATTGATTGGAAGCAAGCCTTAACCCTTAAGGAATTGGTTTCTCTTTATTCTTTAAGTCCTTTTAGCCATTGATTGGAAGCAAATCTTAATCCATAAGGAATTGGTTTCTCTTTGTTCTTTAAGTTCTTTTAGCCATTGACTGAATGGAAGTCTTATTCCTTAAGGAATTGGTTTCTCTTTATTGTTTAAGTTCTTCTAGCCATTGATTGAATGCAAGTCTTATTCCTTAAGGAATTGGTTTCTCTTTGACCTTCAAGTTCATTTGGAGATTGATTGGAAGCAAGTCTTAACCCCTTAACGAATTGGGTTCTCTTTATTCTTTAAGTCCTTTTAGCCATTGATTGGAAGCAAGTCTTATTCCTTAAGGAATTGGTTTCTCTTTGACCTTCAAGTTCTTTTGGAGATTGATTGGAAGCAAGTCTTAATCCTTAAGGAATTGGTTTCTCTTTATTCTTTAAGTTCTTTTAGCCATTGATTGAAAGCAAGTCTTATTCCTTAAGGAATTGGTTTCTCTTTGACCTTCAAGTTCATTTGGAGATTGATTGGAAGCAAGTCTTAACCCTTAAGGAATTGGGTTCTCTTTATTCTTTAAGTCCTTTTAGCCATTGATTGAAAGCAAGTCTTATTCCTTAAGGAATTGGTTTCTCTTTGACCTTCAAGTTCATTTGGAGATTGATTGGAAGCAAGTCTTAACCCTTAAGGAATTGGGTTCTCTTTATTCTTTAAGTCCTTTTAGCCATTGATTGGAAGCAAGTCTTATTCCTTAAGGAATTGGTTTCTCTTTGACCTTCAAGTTCTTTTGCAGATTGATTGGAAGCGAGTCTTAATCCTTAAGGAATTGGTTTCTCTTTATTCTTTAAGTTCTTTTAGCCATTGATTGAAAGCAAGTCTTATTCCTTAAGGAAGTGATTTCTCTTTGACCTTCAAGTTCTTTTGGAGATTGATTGGAAGCAAATCTTAACCCTTAAGGAATTGGTTTCTCTTTATTCTTTAAGTCCTTTTAGCCATTGTTTGAAAGCAAGTCTTATTCCTTAAGGAATTGGTTTCTCTTTGACATTCAACTTCTTTTGGAGATTGATTACAGAGTCTTGATCCTTAAGGAATTTGTTTCTCTTTATTCTTTAAGTTCTGTTAGCCATTGATGATTGGTCTTATTCCTTAAGGAATTGGTTTCTCTTTGACCTTCAAGTTCTTTTGGAGATTGATTGGAAGCAAGTCTTAATCCATAAGGAATTGGTTTCTCTTTGTTCTTTAAGTTATTTTAGCCATTGATTCAAAGCAAATCTTATTCCTTAAGGAATTGGTTTCTCTTTGACCTTCAAGTTCTTTTGGAGATTGATTGGAAGCAAGTCTTAATCCATAGGGAATTGGTTTCTCTTTATTCTTTAAGTCTTTTTTGCCATTGATTGGAAGCAAGTCTTAATCCATAAGGAATTGGTTTCTCTTTGTTCTTTAAGTCCTTTTAGCCATTGATTGGAAGCAAGTCTTATTCCTTAAGGAATTGGTTTCTCTTTGACCTTCAAGTTCATTTGGAGATTGATTGGAAGCAAGTCTTAACCCTTAAGGAATTGGTTTCTCTTTATTCTTTAAGTCCTTTTAGCCATTGATTGAAAGCAAGTCTTATTCCTTAAGGAATTGGTTTCTCTTTGACCTTCAAGTTCTTTTGGAGATTGATTGGAAGCAAGCCTTAACCCTTAAGGAATTGGTTTCTCTTTATTCTTTAAGTCCTTTTAGCCATTGATTGGAAGCAAATCTTAATCCATAAGGAATTGGTTTCTCTTTGTTCTTTAAGTTCTTTTAGCCATTGACTGAATGGAAGTCTTATTCCTTAAGGAATTGGTTTCTCTTTATTGTTTAAGTTCTTCTAGCCATTGATTGAATGCAAGTCTTATTCCTTAAGGAATTGGTTTCTCTTTGACCTTCAAGTTCATTTGGAGATTGATTGAAGCAAGTCTTAACCCTTAAGCAATTGGTTTCTCTTTATTCTTTAAGTCCTTTTAGCCTTTGATTGGAAGCAAGTCTTATTCTTTAAGGAATTGGTTTCTCTTTGACCTTCAAGTTCTTTTGGAGATTGATTGAAGCAAGTCTTAATCCTTAAGGAATTGGTTTCTCTTTGTTCTTTAAGTTATTTTTGCCATTGATTGAAAGCAAGTCTTATTCCTTAAGGAATTGGTTTCTCTTTGACCTTCAAGTTCATTTGGAGATTGATTGGAAGCAAGTCTTAACCCTTAAGGAATTGGGTTCTCTTTATTCTTTAAGTTCTTCTAGCCATTGATTGAAAGCAAGTCTTATTCCTTAAGGAATTGGTTTCCCTTTGACCTTCAAGTTCATTTGGAGATTGATTGGAAGCAAGTCTTAACCCTTAAGGAATTGGTTTCTCTTTATTCTTTAAGTTCTTTTAGCCATTGATTGAAAGCAAGTCTTATTCCTTAAGGAATTGGTTTCTCTTTGACCTTCAAGTTCATTTGGAGATTGATTGGAAGCAAGTCTTACTCTACATGGAATTGGTTTCTCTTTATTCTTTAAGTCCTTTTAGCCATTGATTGGAAGCAAGTCTTATTCCTTAAGGAATTGGTTTCTCTTTGACCTTCAAGTTCTTTTGCAGATTGATTGGAAGCGAGTCTTAATCCTTAAGGAATTGGTTTCTCTTTATTCTTTAAGTTCTTTTAGCCATTGATTGAAAGCAAGTCTTATTCCTTAAGGAAGTGATTTCTCTTTGACCTTCAAGTTCTTTTGGAGATTGATTGGAAGCAAATCTTAACCCTTAAGGAATTGGTTTCTCTTTATTCTTTAAGTCCTTTTAGCCATTGATTGGAAGCAAGTCTTATTCCTTAAGGAATTGGTCTCTTTGACCTTTAAGTTCTTTTGGAGATTGATTGGCAACGAGTCTTGATCCTTAAGGAATTGGTTTCTCTTTATTCTTTAAGTTCTTTTAGCCATTGATTGAAAGCAAGTCTTATTCCTTAAGGAATTGGTTTCTCTTTGACCTTCAAGTTCTTTTGGAGATTGATTGGAAGCAAGTCTTAATCCATAAGGAATTGGTTTCTCTTTGACCTTTAAGTTCTTTTAGCCATTGATTGGAAGCAAGTCTTAATCCATATGGAATTGGTTTCTCTTTGTTCTTTAAGTTATTTTAGCCATTGATTCAAAGCAAATCTTATTCCTTAAGGAATTGGTTTCTCTTTGACTTTCAAGTTCTTTTGGAGATTGATTGAAGCAAGTCTTAAAGGAATTGGTTTTTTATTGTTTAAGTCTTTTTTGCCATTGATTGGAAGCAAGTCTTAATCCA
Organism: Pterocarpus santalinus; assembly: GCA_031439595.1. Lineage (NCBI taxonomy): Eukaryota > Viridiplantae > Streptophyta > Magnoliopsida > Fabales > Fabaceae > Pterocarpus > Pterocarpus santalinus. The sequence continues at coordinate 49,005 of JAVHNO010000186.1, read as the reverse complement.
TAAGGAATTGGTTTCTCTTTGTTCTTTAAGTGCTTTTAGCCATTGATTGAATGCAAGTTTTATTCCTTAAGGAATTGGTTTCTCTTTGACCTTTAAGTTCTTTTGGACATTGATTGGAAGCAAGTCTTAATCCAATTGGAATTGGTTTCTCTTTGTTCTTTAAGTTATTTTAGCCATTGATTGAAAGCAAGTCTTATTCCTTAAGGAATTGGTTTCTCTTTGACCTTCAAGTTCTTTTGCAGATTGATTGGAAGCAACCTTAACCCTTAAGGAATTGGTTTCTCTTTATTCTTTAAGTCCTTTTAGCCATTGATTGGAAGCAAATCTTAATCCATAAGGAATTGGTTTCTCTTTGTTCTTTAAGTTCTTTTAGCCATTGACTGAATGCAAGTCTTATTCCTTAAGGAATTGGTTTCTCTTTATTCTTTAAGTTCTTCTAGCCATTGATTGAATGCAAGTCTTATTCCTTAAGGAATTGGTTTCTCTTTGACCTTCAAGTTCATTTGGAGATTGATTGGAAGCAAGTCTTAACCCTTAAGGAATTGATTTCTCTTTATTCTTTAAGTCCTTTTAGCCATTGATTGGAAGCAAGTCTTATTCCTTAAGGAATTGGTTTCTCTTTGACCTTCAAGTTCTTTTGGAGATTGATTGGAAGCGAGTCTTAATCCTTAAGGAATTGGTTTCTCTTTATTCTTTAAGTTCTTTTAGCCATTGATTGAAAGCAAGTCTTATTCCTTAAGGAATTGGTTTCTCTTTGACCTTCAAGTCCATTTGGAGATTGATTGGAAGCGAGTCTTAATCCTCAAGGAATTGGTTTCTCTTTATTCTTTAAGTCCTTTTAGCCATTGATTGGAAGTAAGTCTTATTCCTTAAGGAATTGGTTTCTCTTTGACCTTTAAGTTCTTTTGGAGATTGATTGGAACTGAGTCTTAATCCTTAAGGAATTGGATTCTCTTTATTCTTTAAGTTCTTTTAGCCATTGATTGAAAGCAAGTCTTATTCCTTAAGGAATTGGTTTCTCTTTGACCTTCAAGTTCTTTTGGAGATTGATTGGAAGCAAATCTTAACCCTTAAGGAATTGGTTTCTCTTTATTCTTTAAGTCCTTTAGCCATTGATTGGAAGCAAGTCTTATTCCTTAAGGAATTGGTCTCTTTGACCTTTAAGTTCTTTTGGAGATTGATTGGAAGCAAGTCTTGATCCTTAAGGAATTGGTTTCTCTTTATTCTTTAAGTTCTTTTAGCCATTGATTGAAAGCAAGTCTTATTCCTTAAGGAATTGGTTTCTCTTTGACCTTCAAGTTCTTTTGGAGATTGATTGGAAGCAAGTCTTAATCCATAAGGAATTGGTTTCTCTTTATTCTTTAAGTTCTTTTAGCCATTGATTGAAAGCAAGTCTTATTCCTTAAGGAATTGGTTTCTCTTTGACCTTCAAGTTCTTTTTGGAGATTGATTGGAAGCAAGTCTTAATCCTTAAGGAATTGGTTTCTCTTTATTCTTTAAGTTCTTTTAGCCATTGATTGAAAGCAAGTCTTATTCCTTAAGGAATTGGTTTCTCTTTGACCTTTAAGTTCCTTTGGTGATTGATTGGAAGCAAGTCTTAATCCATAAGGAATTGGTTTCTCTTCGTTCTTTATGTTCTTTTGGCCATTGATTGAAAGCAAGTTTTATTCCTTAAGGAATTGGTTTCTCTTTGACCTTCAAGTTCTTTTGGAGATTGATTGGAAGCAAGTCTTCACCCTTAAGGAATTGGTTTCTCTTTATTCTTTAAGTCCTTTTAGCCATTGATTGGAAGCAAGTCTTATTCCTTAAGGAATTGGTCTCTTTGACCTTTAAGTTCTTTTGGAGATTGATTGGAAGCAAGTCTTAATCCTTAAGGAATTGGTTTCTCTTTATTCTTTAAGTTCTTTTAGCCATTGATTGAAAGCAAGTCTTATTCCTTAAGGAATTGGTTTCTCTTTGACCTTCAAGTTCTTTTGGAGATTGATTGGAAGCGAGTCTTAATCCTTAAGGAATTGGTTTCTCTTTATTCTTTAAGTCCTTTTAGCCATTGATTGGAAGCAAGTCTTATTCCTTAAGGAATTGGTTTCTCTTTGACCTTTAAGTTCTTTTGGAGATTGATTGGAAGCAACTCTAAATCCTTAAGGAATTGGTTTCTCTTTATTCTTTAAGTTCTTCTAGCCATTGATTGAAAGCAAGTCTTATTCCTTAAGGAATTGGTTTCTCTTTGACCTTCAAGTTCTTTTGGAGATTGATTGGAAGCAAGTCTTAATCCTTAAGGAATTGGTTTCTCTTTATTCTTTAAGTTCTTTTAGCCATTGATTGAAAGCAAGTCTTATTCCATAAGGAATTGGTTTCTCTTTGGCCTTCAAGTTCCTTTGGAGATTGATTGGAAGCGAGTCTTGATCCTTAAGGAATTGGTTTCTCTTTATTCTTTAAGTTCTTTTAGCCATTGATTGAAAGCAAGTCTTATTCCTTAAGGAATTGGTTTTTCTTTGACCTTCAAGTTCTTTTGGAGATTGATTGGAAGCAAGTCTTAATCCTAAAGGAATTGGTTTCTCTTTATTCTTTAAGTCCTTTTAGCCATTGATTGAAAGCAAGTCTTATTCCTTAAGGAATTGGTTTCTCTTTGACATTCAAGTTCTTTTGGAGATTGATTGGAAGCAAGTCTTAATCCTTAAGGAATTGGTTTCTCTTTATTCTTTAAGTTCTTTTAGCCATTGATTGAAAGCAAGTCTTATTCCTTAAGGAATTGGTTTCTCTTTGACCTTCAAGTTCTTTTGGAGATTGATTGAAAGCAAGTCTTAATCCATAAGGAATTGGTTTCTCTTTGTTCTTTAAGTTCTTTTTAGCCATTAATTGAAAGCAAGTCTTATTCCTTAAGGAATTGGTTTCTCTTTGACCTTTAAGTTCTTTTGGAGATTGATTGAAAGCAAGTCTTAATCCTTAAGGAATTGGTTTCTCTTTATTCTTTAAGTTCTTTTAGCCATTGATTGAAAGCAAGTCTTATTCCTTAAGGAATTGGTTTCTCTTTGACCTTCAAGTTCTTTTGGAGATTGATTGGAAGCAAGTCTTAATCCTTAAGGAATTGGTTTCTCTTTATTCTTTAAGTTCTTTTAGCCATTGATTGAAAGCAAGACTTATTCCTTAAGGAATTGGTTTCTCTTTGACCTTTAAGTTCTTTTGGAGATTGATTGGAAGCAAGTCTTAATCCTTAAGGAATTGGTTTCTCTTTATTCTTTAAGTTCTTTTAGCCATTGATTGAAAGCAAGTCTTATTCCTTAAGGAATTGGTTTCTCTTTGACCTTTAAGTTCTTTTGGAGATTGATTGGAAGCAAGTCTTAATCCTTAAGGAATTGGTTTCTCTTTATTCTTTAAGTTCTTTTAGCCATTGATTGAAAGCAAGTCTTATTCCTTAAGGAATTGGTTTCTCTTTGACCTTTAAGTTCTTTTGGAGATTGATTGGAAGCAAGTCTTAATCCTTAAGGAATTGGTTTCTCTTTATTCTTTAAGTTCTTTTAGCCATTGATTGAAAGCAAGTCTTATTCCTTAAGGAATTGGTTTCTCTTTGACCTTCAAGTTCTTTTGGAGATTGATTGGAAGCAAGTCTTAACCCTTAAGGAATTGGTTTCTCTTTATTCTTTAAGTCCTTTTAGCCATCGATTGAAAGCAAGTCTTATTGCATAAGGAATTGGTTTCTCTTTGACCTTTAAGTTCTTTTGGAGATTGATTGGAAGCGAGTCTTAATCCTTAAGGAATTGGTATCTCTTTATTCTTTAAGTTCTTTTAGCCATTGATTGAAAGCAAGTCTTATTCCTTAAGGAATTGGTTTCTCTTTGACCTTCAAGTTCTTTTGGAGATTGATTGAAAGCAAGTCTTATTCCTTAAGGAATTGGTTTCTCTTTGTTCTTTAAGTTCTTTTGGAGATTGATTGGAAGCAAGTCTTAATCCATAAGGAATTGGTTTCTCTTTGACCTTTAAGTTCTTGTAGCCATTGATTGAAGCAAGTCTTATTCCTTAAGGAATTGGTTTCTCTTTGACCTTTAAGTCATTTTGGAGATTGATTGAAAGCAAGTCTTATTCCTTAAGGAATTGGTTTCCCTTTATTCTTTAAGTTCTTTTGGAGATTGATTGGAAGCGAGTCTTAATCCTTAAGGGATTGGTTTCTCTTTATTCTTTAAGTTCTTTTAGCCATTGATTGAAAGCAAGTCTTATTCCTTAAGGAATTGGTTTCTCTTTGACCTTTAAGTTCTTTTGGAGATTGATTGGAAGCGAGTCTTGATCCTTAAGGAATTGGTTTCTCTTTATTCTTTAAGTTCTTTTAGCCATTGATTGAAAGCAAGTCTTATTCCTTAAGGAATTGGTTTCTCTTTGACCTTTAAGTTCTTTTGGAGATTGATTGGAAGCAAGTCTTAATCCTTAAGGAATTGGTTTCTCTTTATTCTTTAAGTTCTTTTAGCCATTGATTGAAAGCAAGTCTTATTCCTTAAGGAATTGGTTTCTCTTTGACCTTCAAGTTCTTTTGGAGATTGATTGGAAGCAAGTCTTATTCCTTAAGGAATTGGTTTCTCTTTATTCTTTAAGTTCTTTTAGCCATTGATTGAAAGCAAGTCTTATTCCTTAAGGAATTGGTTTCTCTTTGTTCTTTAAGTTCTTTGAAGATTGATTGGAAGCAAGTCTTAATCCTTAAGGAATTGGTTTCTCTTTATTCTTTAAGTTCTTTTAGCCATTGATTGGAAGCAAGTCTTATTCCTTAAGGAATTGGTTTCTCTTTCACCTTTAAGTTCTTTTAGCCATTGATTGAAAGCAAGTCTTATTCCTTAAGGAATTGGTTTCTCTTTGACCTTTAAGTTCTTTTAGCCATTGATTGAAAGCAAGTCTTATTCCTTAAGGAATTGGTTTCTCTTTGACCTTCAAGTTCTTTTGCCATTGATTGGAAGCAGGTCTTAATCCTTAAGGAATTGGTTTCTCTTTATTATTTAAGTTCTTTTAGCCATTGATTGAAACAAGTCTTATTCCTTAAGGAATTGGTTTCTCTTTGACCTTTAAGTCCTTTTAGCCATTGATTGGAAGCAAGTCTTATTCCTTAAGGAATTGGTTTCTCTTTGTTCTTTATGTTCTTTTAGCCATTGATTGAAAGCAAGTCTTATTCCTTAAGGAATTGGTTTCTCTTTGACCTTTAAGTTCTTTTGGAGATTGATTGGAAGCAAGTCTTATTCCTTAAGGAATTGGTTTCTCTTTGACCTTTAAGTTCTTTTGGAGATTGATTGGAAGCAAGTCTTAATCCTTAAGGAATTGGTTTCTCTTTATTCTTTAAGTTCTTTTAGCCATTGATTGAAAGCAAGTCTTATTCCTTAAGGAATTGGTTTCTCTTTGACCTTCAAGTTCTTTTTGGAGATTGATTGGAAGCAAGTCTTAATCCTTAAGGAATTGGTTTCTCTTTATTCTTTAAGTTCTTTTAGCCATTGATTGAAAGCAAGTCTTATTCCTTAAGGAATTGGTTTCTCTTTGACCTTTAAGTTCTTTTGGAGATTGATTGGAAGCAAGTCTTAATCCTTAAGGAATTGGTTTCTCTTTATTATTTAAGTTCTTTTAGCCATTGATTGAAAGCAAGTCTTATTCCTTAAGGAATTGGTTTCTCTTTGACCTTTAAGTTCTTTTGGAGATTGATTGGAAGCAAGTCTTAATCCTTAAGGAATTGGTTTCTCTTTATTCTTTAAGTTCTTTTCGCCATTGATTGAAAGCAAGTCTTATTCCTTAAGGAATTGGTTTCTCTTTGACCTTTAAGTTCTTTTGGAGATTGATTGGAAGCAAGTCTTAATCCTTAAGGAATTGGTTTCTCTTTATTCTTTAAGTTCTTTTAGCCATTGATTGAAAGCAAGTCTTATTCCTTAAGGAATTGGTTTCTCTTTGACCTTTAAGTTCTTTTGGAGATTGATTGGAAGCAAGTCTTAATCCTTAAGGAATTGGTTTCTCTTTATTCTTTAAGTTCTTTTGGCCATTGATTGAAAGCAAGTCTTATTCCTTAAGGAATTGGTTTCTCTTTGACCTTTAAGTTCTTTTGGAGATTGATTGGAAGCAAGTCTTATTCCTTAAGGAATTGGTTTCTCTTTATTCTTTAAGTTCTTTTGGCCATTGATTGAAGGCAAGTCTTATTGGTTAAGGAATTGGTTTCTCTTTGACCTTTACGTTCTTTTGTAGATTGATTGGAAGCAAGTCTTATTCCATAAGGTATTGGTTTCTCTTTGACTTTAAGTTCTTTTGGAGATTGATTGGAAGCAAGTCTTATTCCTTAAGGAATTGGTTTCTCTTTATTCTTTAAGTTCTTTTGGAGATTGATTGGAAGCAAGTCTTAATCCTTAAGGAATTGGTTTCTCTTTATTCTTTAAGTTCTTTTAGCCATTGATTGAAGCAAGTCTTATTCCTTAAGGAATTGGTTTCTCTTTGACCTTTAAGTTCTTTTGGAGATTGATTGGAAGCAAGTCTTAATCCTTAAGAAATTGGTTTCTCTTTATTCTTTAAGTTCTTTTGGCCATTGATTGAAAGCAAGTCTTATTCCTTAAGGAATTGGTTTCTCTTTGACCTTTAAGTTCTTTTGGAGATTGATTGGAAGCAAGTCTTAATCCTTAAGGAATTGGTTTCTCTTTATTCTTTAAGTTCTTTTAGCCATTGATTGGAAGCAAGTCTTATTCCTTAAGGAATTGGTTTCTCTTTATTCTTTAAGTTCTTTTAGCCATTGATTGAAAGCAAGTCTTATTCCTTAAGGAATTGGTTTCTCTTTGACCTTTAAGTTCTTTTGGAGATTGATTGGAAGCAAGTCTTAATCCTTAAGGAATTGGTTTCTCTTTATTCTTTAAGTTCTTTTAGCCATTGATTGAAAGCAAGTCTTATTCCTTAAGGAATTGGTTTCTCTTTGACCTTTAAGTTCTTTTGGAGATTGATTGGAAGCAAGTCTTAATCCTTAAGGAATTGGTTTCTCTTTATTCTTTAAGTTCTTTTAGCCATTGATTGAAAGCAAGTCTTATTCCTTAAGGAATTGGTTTCTCTTTGACCTTTAAGTTCTTTTGGAGATTGATTGGAAGCAAGTCTTAATCCTTAAGGAATTGGTTTCTCTTTATTCTTTAAGTTCTTTTAGCCATTGATTGAAAGCAAGTCTTATTCCTTAAGGAATTGGTTTCTCTTTGACCTTTAAGTTCTTTTGGAGATTGATTGGAAGCAAGTCTTAATCCTTAAGGAATTGGTTTCTCTTTATTCTTTAAGTTCTTTTAGCCATTGATTGGAAGCAAGTCTTATTCCTTAAGGAATTGGTTTCTCTTTGACCTTTAAGTTCTTTTGGAGATTGATTGGAAGCAAGTCTTAATCCTTAAGGAATTGGTTTCTCTTTATTCTTTAAGTTCTTTTAGCCGTTGATTGAAAGCAAGTCTTATTCCTTAAGGAATTGGTTTCTCTTTGACCTTTAAGTTCTTTTGGAGATTGATTGGAAGCAAGTCTTAATCCTTAAGGAATTGGTTTCTCTTTATTCTTTAAGTTCTTTTAGCCATTGATTGGAAGCAAGTCTTATTCCTTAAGGAATTGGTTTCTCTTTGACCTTTAAGTTCTTTTGGAGATTGATTGGAAGCAAGTCTTAATCCTTAAGGAATTGGTTTCTCTTTATTCTTTAAGTTCTTTTAGCCATTGATTGAAAGCAAGTCTTATTCCTTAAGGAATTGGTTTCTCTTTGACCTTCAAGTTCTTTTGGAGATTGATTGGAAGCAAGTCTTAACCCTTAAGGAATTGGTTTCTCTTTATTCTTTAAGTTCTTTTAGCCATTGATTGAAAGCAAGTCTTATTCCTTAAGGAATTGGTTTCTCTTTGACCTTTAAGTTCTTTTGGAGATTGATTGGAAGCAAGTCTTAATCCTTAAGGAATTGGTTTCTCTTTATTCTTTAAGTTCTTTCAGCCATTGATTGAATGCAAGCCTTATTCCTTAAGGAATTGGTTTCTCTTTGACCTTTAAGTTCTTTTGGAGATTGATTGGAAGCAAGTCTTAATCCTTAAGGAATTGGTTTCTCTTTATTCTTTAAGTTCTTTTGGCCATTGATTGAAAGCAAGTCTTATTCCTTAAGGGATTGGTTTCTCTTTGACCTTTAAGTTCTTTTAGCCATTGATTGGAAGCAAGTCTTATTCCTTAAGGAATTGGTTTCTCTTTGACCTTTAAGTTCTTTTGGAGATTGATTGGAAGCGAGTCTTAATCCTTAAGGAATTGGTTTCTCTTTATTCCTTAAGTTCTTTTAGCCATTGATTGAAAGCAAGTTTTATTCCTGAAGGAATTGGTTTCTCTTTGACTTTCAAGTTCTTTCGGAGATTGATTGGAAGCAAGTCTTAATCCATAAGGAATTGGTTTCGCTTTGTTCTTTAAGTTCTTTTGGCCATTGATTGAAAGCAAGTCTTATTCCTTAAGGAATTGGTTTCTCTTTGACCTTTAAGTTCTTTTGGAGATTGATTGGAAGCAAGTCTTAATCCTTAAGGAATTGGTTTCTCTTTATTCTTTAAGTTCTTTCAGCCATTGATTGAATGCAAGCCTTATTCCTTAAGGAATTGGTTTCTCTTTGACCTTTAAGTTCTTTTGGAGATTGATTGAATGCAAGTCTTAATCCTTAAGGAATTGGTTTCTCTTTATTCTTTAAGTTCTTTTAGCCATTGATTGAAAGCAAGTCTTATTCGTTAAGGAATTGGTTTCTCTTTGACCTTTAAGTTCTTTTGGAGATTGATTGGAAGCAAGTCTTAATCCTTAAGGAATTGGTTTCTCTTTATTCTTTAAGTTCTTTTAGCCATTGATTGAAAGCAAGTCTTATTCCTTAAGGAATTGGTTTCTCTTTGACCTTCAAGTTCTTTTGGAGATTGATTGGAAGCAAGTCTTAACCCTTAAGGAATTGGTTTCTCTTTATTCTTTAAGTTCTTTTAGCCATTGATTGAAAGCAAGTCTTATTCCTTAAGGAATTGGTTTCTCTTTGACCTTTAAGTTCTTTTGGAGATTGATTGGAAGCAAGTCTTAATCCTTAAGGAATTGGTTTCTCTTTATTCTTTAAGTTCTTTTAGCCATTGATTGAAAGCAAGTCTTATTCCTTAAGGAATTGGTTTCTCTTTGACCTTCAAGTTCTTTTGGAGATTGATTGGAAGCAAGTCTTAATCCTTAAGGAATTGGTTTCTCTTTATTCTTTAAGTTCTTTTAGCCATTGATTGAAAGCAAGTCTTATTCCTTAAGGAATTGGTTTCTCTTTGACCTTTAAGTTCTTTTGGAGATTGATTGGAAGCAAGTCTTAATCCTTAAGGAATTGGTTTCTCTTTATTCTTTAAGTTCTTTTAGCCATTGATTGAAAGCAAGTCTTATTCCTTAAGGAATTGGTTTCTCTTTGACCTTCAAGTTCTTTTGGAGATTGATTGGAAGCAAGTCTTAATCCTTAAGGAATTGGTTTCTCTTTATTCTTTAAGTGCTTTTAGCCATTGATTGGAAACAAGTCTTATTCCTTAAGGAATTGGTTTCTCTTTGACCTTTAAGTTCTTTTGGAGATTGATTGGAAGCAAGTCTTAATCCTTAAGGAATTGGTTTCTCTTTGACCTTTAAGTTCTTTTGGCCATTGATTGAAAGCAAGTCTTATTCCTTAAGGAATTGCTTTCTCTTTGTTCTTTAAGTTCTTTTGGAGATTGATTGGAAGCAAGTCTTAGTCCTTAAGGAATTGGTTTCTCTTTATTCTTCAAGTCCTTTTAGCCATTGATTGGAAGCAAGTCTTATTCCTTAAGGAATTGGTTTCTCTTTGACCTTTAAGTTCTTTTGGAGCTTGATTGGAAGTAAGTCTTATTCCTTAAGGAATTGGTTTCTCTTTATTCTTTAAGTTCTTTTAGCCATTGATTGAAAGCAAGTCTTATTCCTTAAGGAATTGGTTTCTCTTTGACCTTTAAGTTCTTTTGGAGATTGATTGGAAGCAAGTCTTAATCCTTAAGGAATTGGTTTCTCTTTATTCTTTAAGTTCTTTTAGCCATTGATTGAAAGCAAGTCTTATTCCTTAAGGAATTGGTTTCTCTTTGACCTTCAAGTTCTTTTGGAGATTGATTGGAAGCAAGTCTTAATCCTTAAGGAATTGGTTTCTCTTTATTCTTTAAGTTCTTTTAGCCATTGATTGGAAGCAAGTCTTATTCCTTAAGGAATTGGTTTCTCTTTGACCTTTAAGTTCTTTTGGAGATTGATTGGAAGCAAGTCTTAATCCTTAAGGAATTGGTTTCTCTTTATTCTTTAAGTTCTTTTAGCCATTGATTGAAAGCAAGTCTTATTCCTTAAAGAATTGGTTTCTCTTTGACCTTTAAGTTCTTTTGGAGATTGATTGGAAGGGAGTCTTAATCCTTAAGGAATTGGTTTCTCTTTATTCTTTAAGTTCTTTTAGCCATTGATTGAAAGCAAGTCTTATTCCTTAAGGAATTGGTTTCTCTTTGACCTTCAAGTTCTTTTGGAGATTGATTGGAAGCAAGTCTTAACCCTTAAGGAATTGGTTTCTCTTTATTCTTTAAGTCCTTTTAGCCATTGATTGGAAGCAAGTCTTATTCCTTAAGGAATTGGTTTCTCTTTGACCTTTAAGTTCTTTTGGAGATTGATTGGAAGCGAGTCTTGATCCTTAAGGAATTGGTTTCTCTTTATTCTTTAAGTTCTTTTAGCCATTGATTGAAAGCAAGTCTTATTCCTTAAGGAATTGGTTTCTCTTTGACCTTCAAGTTCTTTTGGAGATTGATTGGAAGCAAGTCTTAACCCTTAAGGAATTGGTTTCTCTTTATTCTTTAAGTCCTTTTAGCCATTGATTGGAAGCAAGTCTTATTCCTTAAGGAATTGGTTTCTCTTTGACCTTTAAGTTCTTTTGGAGATTGATTGGAAGCAAGTCTTGATCCTTAAGGAATTGGTTTCTCTTTATTCTTTAAGTTCTTCTAGCCATTGATTGAAAGCAAGTCTTATTCGTTAAGGAATTGGTTTCTCTTTGACCTTCAAGTTCTTTTGGGGATTGATTGGAAGCAAGTCTTAATCCTTAGGGAATTGGTTTCTCTTTATTCTTTAAGTTCTTTTAGCCGTTGATTGAAAAGCAAGTCTTATTCCTTAAGGAATTGGTTTCTCTTTGACCTTTAAGTTCTTTTGGAGATTGATTGGAAGCAAGTCTTAATCCTTAAGGAATTGGTTTCTCTTTATTCTTTAAGTTCTTTTAGCCATTGATTGAAAGCAAGTCTTATTCCTTAAGGAATTGGTTTCTCTTTGTTCTTTAAGTTCTTTTTGCCATTGATTGAATGCAAGTCTTATTCCTTAAGGAATTGGTTTCTCTTTGACCTTCAAGTTCTTTTGGCCATTGATTGGAAGCAAGTCTTATTCCTTAAGGAATTGGTTTCTCTTTGACCTTCAAGTTCTTTTGGAGATTGATTGGAAGCAAGTCTTAATCCTTAAGGAATTGGTTTCTCTTTATTCTTTAAGTTCTTTTAGCCATTGATTGAAAGCAAGTCTTATTCCTTAAGGAATTGGTTTCTCTTTGACCTTCAAGTTCTTTTGGAGATTGATTGGAAGCAAGTCTTAATCCTTAAGGAATTGGTTTCTCTTTATTCTTTAAGTTCTTTTAGCCATTGATTGAAAGCAAGTCTTATTCCTTAAGGAATTGGTTTCTCTTTGACCTTTAAGTTCTTTTGGAGATTGATTGGAAGCAAGTCTTAATCCTTAAGGAATTGGTTTCTCTTTATTCTTTAAGTTCTTTTAGCCATTGATTGAAAGCAAGTCTTATTCCTTAAGGAATTGGTTTCTCTTTGACCTTCAAGTTCTTTTGGAGATTGATTGGAAGCAAGTCTTAACCCTTAAGGAATTGGTTTCTCTTTATTCTTTAAGTCCTTTTAGCCATTGATTGGAAGCAAGTCTTATTCCTTAAGGAATTGGTTTCTCTTTGACCTTTAAGTTCTTTGGAGATTGATTGGAAGCAGGTCTTAATCCTTAAGGAATTGGTTTCTCTTTATTCTTTAAGTTCTTTTAGCCATTGATTGAAAGCAAGTCTTATTCCTTAAGGAATTGGTTTCTCTTTGACCTTCAAGTTCTTTTGGAGATTGATTGGAAGCAAGTCTTAATCCTTAAGGAATTGGTTTCTCTTTATTCTTTAAGTTCTTTTAGCCATTGATTGAAAGCAAGTCTTATTCCTTAAGGAATTGGTTTCTCTTTGACCTTCAAGTTCTTTTGGAGATTGATTGGAAGCAAGTCTTAACCCTTAAGGAATTGGTTTCTCTTTATTCTTTAAGTCCTTTTAGCCATTGATTGAAAGCAAGTCTTATTCCTTAAGGAATTGGTTTCTCTTTGACCTTTAAGTTCTTTTGGAGATTGATTGGAAGCAAGTCTTAATCCTTAAGGAATTGGTTTCTCTTTATTCTTTAAGTTCTTTTAGCCATTGATTGAAAGCAAGTCTTATTCCTTAAGGAATTGGTTTCTCTTTGACCTTCAAGTTCTTTTGGAGATTGATTGGAAGCAAGTCTTAACCCTTAAGGAATTGGTTTCTCTTTATTCTTTAAGTCCTTTTAGCCATTGATTGGAAGCAAGTCTTATTCCTTAAGGAATTGGTTTCTCTTTGACCTTTAAGTTCTTTTGGAGATTGATTGGAAGCAAGTCTTAATCCTTAAGGAATTGGTTTCTCTTTATTCTTTAAGTTCTTTTAGCCATTGATTGAAAGCAAGTCTTATTCCTTAAGGAATTGGTTTCTCTTTGACCTTTAAGTTCTTTTGGAGATTGATTGGAAGCAAGTCTTAATCCTTAAGGAATTGGTTTCTCTTTATTCTTTAAGTTCTTTTAGCCATTGATTGAAAGCAAGTCTTATTCCTTAAGGAATTGGTTTCTCTTTGACCTTTAAGTTCTTTTGGAGATTGATTGGAAGCAAGTCTTAATCCTTAAGGAATTGGTTTCTCTTTATTCTTTAAGTTCTTTTAGCCATTGATTGAAAGCAAGTCTTATTCCTTAAGGAATTGGTTTCTCTTTGACCTTCAAGTTCTTTTGGAGATTGATTGGAAGCAAGTCTTAATCCTTAAGGAATTGGTTTCTCTTTATTCTTTAAGTTCTTTTAGCCATTGATTGAAAGCAAGTCTTATTCCTTAAGGAATTGGTTTCTCTTTGACCTTCAAGTTCTTTTGGAGATTGATTGGAAGCAAGTCTTAATCCTTAAGGAATTGGTTTCTCTTTATTCTTTAAGTTCTTTTAGCCATTGATTGAAAGCAAGTCTTATTCCTTAAGGAATTGGTTTCTCTTTGACCTTTAAGTTCTTTTGGAGATTGATTGGAAGCAAGTCTTGATCCTTAAGGAATTGGTTTCTCTTTATTCTTTAAGTTCTTTTAGCCATTGATTGAAAGCAAGTCTTATTCCTTAAGGAATTGGTTTCTCTTTGACCTTCAAGTTCTTTTGGAGATTGATTGGAAGCAAGTCTTAATCCATAAGGAATTGGTTTCTCTTTGACCTTTAAGTTCTTTTGGAGATTGATTGGAAGCAAGTCTTAATCCATATGGAATTGGTTTCTCTTTGTTCTTTAAGTTATTTTAGCCATTGATTCAAAGCAAATCTTATTCCTTAAGGAATTGGTTTCTCTTTGACCTTCAAGTTCTTTTGGAGATTGATTGGAAGCAAGTCTTAACCCTTAAGGAATTGGTTTCTCTTTATTCTTTAAGTTCTTTTAGCCATTGATTGGAAGCAAGTCTTAATCCATAAGGAATTGGTTTCTCTTTGTTCTTTAAGTTCTTTTAGCCATTGATTGAAAGCAAGTCTTATTCCTTAAGGAATTGGTTTCTCTTTGACCTTTAAGTTCTTTTGGAGATTGATTGGAAGCAAGTCTTAATCCTTAAGGAATTGGTTTCTCTTTATTCTTTAAGTTCTTTTAGCCATTGATTGAAAGCAAGTCTTATTCCTTAAGGAATTGGTTTCTCTTTGACCTTCAAGTTCTTTTGGAGATTGATTGGAAGCAAGTCTTAATCCTTAAGGAATTGGTTTCTCTTTATTCTTTAAGTTCTTTTAGCCATTGATTGAAAGCAAGTCTTATTCCTTAAGGAATTGGTTTCTCTTTGACTTTCAAGTTCATTTGGAGATTGATTGGAAGCAAGTCTTAATCCTTAAGGAATTGGTTTCTCTTTATTCTTTAAGTTCTTTTAGCCATTGATTGAAAGCAAGTCTTATTCCTTAAGGAATTGGTTTCTCTTTGACCTTTAAGTTCTTTTGGAGATTGATTGGAAGGGAGTCTTAATCCTTAAGGAATTGGTTTCTCTTTATTCTTTAAGTTCTTTTAGCCATTGATTGAAAGCAAGTCTTATTCCTTAAGGAATTGGTTTCTCTTTGACCTTTAAGTTCTTTTGGAGATTGATTGGAAGCAAGTCTTCATCTTTAAGGAATTGGTTTCTCTTTATTCTTTAAGTTCTTTTAGCCATTGATTGAAAGCAAGTCTTATTCCTTAAGGAATTGGTTTCTCTTTGACCTTCAAGTTCTTTTGGAGATTGATTGGAAGCAAGTCTTAACCCTTAAGGAATTGGTTTCTCTTTATTCTTTAAGTCCTTTTAGCCATTGATTGAAAGCAAGTCTTATTCCTTAAGGAATTGGTTTCTCTTTGACCTTTAAGTTCTTTTGGAGATTGATTGGAAGCGAGTCTTGATCCTTAAGGAATTGGTTTCTCTTTATTCTTTAAGTTCTTTTAGCCATTGATTGAAAGCAAGTCTTATTCCTTAAGGAATTGGTTTCTCTTTGACCTTCAAGTTCTTTTGGAGATTGATTGGAAGCAAGTCTTAACCCTTAAGGAATTGGTTTCTCTTTATTCTTTAAGTCCTTTTAGCCATTGATTGAATGCAAGTCTTATTCCTTAAGGAATTGGTTTCTCTTTGACCTTTAAGTTCTTTTGGAGATTGATTGGAAGCGAGTCTTGATCCTTAAGGAATTGGTTTCTCTTTATTCTTTAAGTTCTATTTGCCATTGATTGAAAGCAAGTCTTATTCCTTAAGGAATTGGTTTCTCTTTGACCTTCAAGTTCTTTTGGAGATTGATTGGAAGCGAGTCTTAATCCTTAAGGAATTGGTTTCTCTTTATTCTTTAAGTCCTTTTAGCCATTGATTGGAAGCAAGTCTTATTCCTTAAGGAATTGGTCTCTTTGACCTTTAAGTTCTTTTGGAGATTGATTGGAAGCGAGTCTTGATCCTTAAGGAATTGGTTTCTCTTTATTCTTTAAGTTCTATTAGCCATTGATTGAAAGCAAGTCTTATTCCTTAAGGAATTGGTTTCTCTTTGACCTTCAAGTTCTTTTGGAGATTGATTGGAAGCGAGTCTTAATCCTTAAGGAATTGGTTTCTCTTTATTCTTTAAGTTCTTTTAGCCATTGATTGAAAGCAAGTCTTATTCCTTAAGGAATTGGTTTCTCTTTGACCTTCAAGTTCTTTTGGAGATTGATTGGAAGCAAGTCTTAACCCTTAAGGAATTGGTATCTCTTTATTCTTTAAGTTCTTTTAGCCATCGATTGAAAGCAACTCTTATTCCTTAAAGAATTGGTTTCTCTTTGACCTTTAAGTTCTTTTGGAGATTGATTGGAAGCGAGTCTTGATCCTTAAGGAATTGGTTTCTCTTTATTCTTTAAGTTCTTTTAGCCATTGATTGAAAGCAAGTCTTATTCCTTAAGGAATTGGTTTCTCTTTGACCTTCAAGTTCTTTTGGAGATTGATTGGAAGCAAGTCTTAATCCATAGGGAATTGGTTTCTCTTTGACCTTTAAGTTCTTTTGGAGATTGATTGGAAGAAAGTCTTAATCCATATGGAATTGGTTTCTCTTTGTTCTTTAAGTTATTTTAGCCATTGATTCAAAGCAAATCTTATTCCTTAAGGAATTGGTTTCTCTTTGACCTTCAAGTTCTTTTGGAGATTGATTGGAAGCAAGTCTTAACCCTTAAGGAATTGGTTTCTCTTTATTCTTTAAGTCCTTTTAGCCATTGATTGGAAGCAAGTCTTAATCCATAAGGAATTGGTTTCTCTTTGTTCTTTAAGTTCTTTTAGCCATTGATTGAAAGCAAGTCTTATTCCTTAAGGAATTGGTTTCTCTTTGACCTTCAAGTTCTTTTGGAGATTGATTGGAAGCGAGTCTTAATCCTTAAGGAATTGGTTTCTCCTTATTCTTTAAGTCCTTTTAGCCATTCATTGGAAGCAAGTCTTATTCCTTAAGGAATTGGTCTCTTTGACCTTTAAGTTGTTTTGGAGATTGATTGCAAGCAAGTCTTAATCCATAAGGAATTGGTCTCGCTTTGTTCTTTAAGTTCTTTTAGCCATTGATTGAAAGCAAGTCTTATTCCTTAAGGAATTGGTTTCTCTTTGACCTTCAAGTTCTTTTGGAGATTGATTGGAAGCAAGTCTTAACCCTTAAGGAATTGGTTTCTCTTTATTCTTTAAGTCCTTTTAGCCATTGATTGGAAGCAAGTCTTAATCCATAAGGAATTGGTTTCTCTTTGTTCTTTAAGTTCTTTTAGCCATTGATTGAATGCAAGTCTTATTCCTTAAGGAATTGGTTTCTCTTTGACCTTTAAGTTCTTTTGGAGATTGATTGGAAGCAAGTCTTAATCCTTAAGGAATTGGTTTTTCTTTATTCTTTAAGTTCTTCTAGCCATTGATTGAAAGCAAGTCTTATTCCTTAAGGAATTGGTTTCCCTTTGACCTTCAAGTTCATTTGGAGATTGATTGGAAGCAAGTCTTAACCCTTAAGGAATTGGGTTCTCTTTATTCTTTAAGTCCTTTTAGCCATTGATTGGAAGCAAGTCTTATTCCTTAAGGAATTGGTTTCTCTTTGACCTTTAAGTTCTTTTGGAGATTGATTGGAAGCAAGTCTTAATCCTTAAGGAATTGGTTTCTCTTTATTCTTTAAGTTCTTTTAGCCATTGATTGAAAGCAAGTCTTATTCCTTAAAGAATTGGTTTCTCTTTGACCTTTAAGTTCTTTTGGAGATTGATTGGAAGCAAGTCTTAATCTTTAAGGAATTGGTTTCTCTTTATTCTTTAAGTTCTTTTAGCCATTGATTGAAAGCAAGTCTTATTCCTTAAGGAATTGGTTTCTCTTTGACCTTCAAGTTCTTTTGGAGATTGATTGGAAG
Organism: Pterocarpus santalinus; assembly: GCA_031439595.1. Lineage (NCBI taxonomy): Eukaryota > Viridiplantae > Streptophyta > Magnoliopsida > Fabales > Fabaceae > Pterocarpus > Pterocarpus santalinus. The sequence continues at coordinate 31,880 of JAVHNO010000186.1, read as the reverse complement.
CAAGTCTTAACCCTTAAGGAATTGGTTTCTCTTTATTCTTTAAGTTCTTTTAGCCATTGATTGAAAGCAAGTCTTATTCCTTAAGGAATTGGTTTCTCTTTGACCTTTAAGTTCTTTTGGAGATTGATTGGAAGTGAGTCTTCATCTTTAAGGAATTGGTTTCTCTTTATTCTTTAAGTTCTTTTAGCCATTGATTGAAAGCAAGTCTTATTCCTTAAGGAATTGGTTTCTCTTTGACCTTCAAGTTCTTTTGGAGATTGATTGGAAGCAAGTCTTAACCCTTAAGGAATTGGTTTCTCTTTATTCTTTAAGTCCTTTTAGCCATTGATTGGAAGCAAGTCTTATTCCTTAAGGAATTGGTCTCTTTGACCTTTAAGTTCTTTTGGAGATTGATTGGAAGCAAGTCTTGATCCTTAAGGAATTGGTTTCTCTTTATTCTTTAAGTTCTTTTAGCCATTGATTGAAAGCAAGTCTTATTCCTTAAGGAATTGGTTTCTCTTTGACCTTCAAGTTCTTTTGGAGATTGATTGGAAGCGAGTCTTAATCCTTAAGGAATTGGTTTCTCTTTATTCTTTAAGTTCTTTTAGCCATTGATTGAAAGCAAGTCTTATTCCTTAAGGAATTGGTTTCTCTTTGACCTTCAAGTTCTTTTGGAGATTGATTGGAAGCAAGTCTTAATCCATATGGAATTGGTTTCTCTTTGTTCTTTAAGTTATTTTAGCCATTGATTCAAAGCAAGTCTTATTCCTTAAGGAATTGGTTTCTCTTTGACCTTCAAGTTCTTTTGGAGATTGATTGGAAGCAAGTCTTAACCCTTAAGGAATTGGTTTCTCTTTATTGTTTAAGTCCTTTTAGCCATTGATTGGAAGCAAGTCTTAATCCATAAGGAATTGGTTTCTCTTTGTTCTTTAAGTTCTTTTAGCCATTGATTGAATGCAAGTCTTATTCCTTAAGGAATTGGTTTCTCTTTGACCTTTAAGTTCTTTTGGAGATTGATTGGAAGCAAGTCTTAATCCTTAAGGAATTGGTTTCTCTTTATTCTTTAAGTTCTTTTAGCCATTGATTGAAAGCAAGTCTTATTCCTTAAGGAATTGGTTTCTCTTTGACCTTCAAGTTCATTTGGAGATTGATTGGAAGCAAGTCTTAACCCTTAAGGAATTGGTTTCTCTTTATTCTTTAAGTCCTTTTAGCCATTGATTGGAAGCAAGTCTTATTCCTTATGGAATTGGTATCTCTTTGTCCTTGATGTTCTTTTGGGCATTGATTGGAAGTGAGTCTTAATCCTTAAGGAATTGGTTTCTCTTTATTCTTTAAGTTCTTTTAGCCATTGATTGAAAGCAAGTCTTATTCCTTAAGGAATTGGTTTCTCTTTGACCTTTAAGTTCTTTTGGAGATTGATTGGAAGCAAGTCTTAATCTTTAAGGAATTGGTTTCTCTTTATTCTTTAAGTTCTTTTAGCCATTGATTGAAAGCAAGTCTTATTCCTTAAGGAATTGGTTTCTCTTTGACCTTCAAGTTCTTTTGGAGATTGATTGGAAGCAAGTCTTAACCCTTAAGGAATTGGTTTCTCTTTATTCTTTAAGTCCTTTTAGCCATTGATTGGAAGCAAGTCTTATTCCTTAAGGAATTGGTTTCTCTTTGACCTTTAAGTTCTTTTGGAGATTGATTGGAAGCAAGTCTTAATCCTTAAGGAATTGGTTTCTCTTTATTCTTTAAGTTCTTTTAGCCATTGATTGAAAGCAAGTCTTATTCCTTAAAGAATTGGTTTCTCTTTGACCTTTAAGTTCTTTTGGAGATTGATTGGAAGTGAGTCTTCATCTTTAAGGAATTGGTTTCTCTTTATTCTTTAAGTTCTTTTAGCCATTGATTGAAAGCAAGTCTTATTCCTTAAGGAATTGGTTTCTCTTTGACCTTCAAGTTCTTTTGGAGATTGATTGGAAGCAAGTCTTAACCCTTAAGGAATTGGTTTCTCTTTATTCTTTAAGTCCTTTTAGCCATTGATTGGAAGCAAGTCTTATTCCTTAAGGAATTGGTCTCTTTGACCTTTAAGTTCTTTTGGAGATTGATTGGAAGCAAGTCTTAACCCTTAAGGAATTGGTTTCTCTTTATTCTTTAAGTTCTTTTAGCCATTGATTGAAAGCAACTCTTATTCCTTAAAGAATTGGTTTCTCTTTGACCTTTAAGTTCTTTTGGAGATTGATTGGAAGTGAGTCTTCATCTTTAAGGAATTGGTTTCTCTTTATTCTTTAAGTTCTTTTAGCCATTGATTGAAAGCAAGTCTTATTCCTTAAGGAATTGGTTTCTCTTTGACCTTCAAGTTCTTTTGGAGATTGATTGGAAGCAAGTCTTAACCCTTAAGGAATTGGTTTCTCTTTATTCTTTAAGTCCTTTTAGCCATTGATTGGAAGCAAGTCTTATTCCTTAAGGAATTGGTCTCTTTGACCTTTAAGTTCTTTTGGAGATTGATTGGAAGCGAGTCTTGATCCTTAAGGAATTGGTTTCTCTTTATTCTTTAAGTTCTATTAGCCATTGATTGAAAGCAAGTCTTATTCCTTAAGGAATTGGTTTCTCTTTGACCTTCAAGTTCTTTTGGAGATTGATTGGAAGCGAGTCTTAATCCTTAAGGAATTGGTTTCTCTTTATTCTTTAAGTTCTTTAAGCCATTGATTGAAAGCAAGTCTTGTAACGTCCCGATTTCCGAGTTTCGGCTTCGCCATCAGGATTGACCAATTCCAATTTCCGACTTCATTTTTGGATTTCAATAGGATGACTATTTCCGAGTTCCGAGTTAGTCTTGACTTCATGTCCTTCCCGATTTCCGATTTCATCTTCAATTTTGATTATTCCGGATTTCCGACTTCATATTCTCATTTCGAGGGACTCCGAGTTCCAATCTCCGAATTCGAAGTTCAAGTATATTGGGTATAATTTCCGACCTCCGATTTAAACTATTATATTTTCGTCATTTCACGACTTCCGACTTGGCCCTCTCATCCGAACACATGAACTATTTCCACGAGATCCGACTTCATGTCTCAAGGAAAATATACCCGGCTTCCGATGTCGCACCGTGTATAAGTCTCGACTTCCGAGTTTAAGTATTTGGGTTTGGAAATGTGATTCGAATTCCAGAGTTCCGACCTTAATGTTAAACTCAATTGGGGTGGATACGAGTTCGGACCCTTGAGCCAATTTCCACACGAGTTACGGTATCCGATTTTACATCCAGCATTGGCATTCCCGAGTTCAAATAGGGAGTTCCGAGATTATAGGATTGCCAGCTGCATGGCTTCTGACCTCCGACCTCGATACAAGATTTCCTCAAGTCACGATGGGATGGGACAAGTTACGACATACGACTTCAGCTCCAGTCTCAACTGGGATAACACGAGTTCCGACTTAAGGTGTAATAGAGACGAGCTCCGACTTCGGATAGAACAGAAGCGTATCCCAGTTTTGGGACGACGTGGAGAGCAATTTTAACACAAAAGGGAGAGGCATGGCCGAACCTTGCCCACAAAATTTCATCCAATCAAAGCCACTTATTCTAACTACCACTTCGAAGCTTTGTCTATATATATGTATCCTCCTCCTGCCTCTTCAGCTCATCATTCTTACGTTCCTCACTTCAGCTTCTTTCCTCTCTCAATCTACTCTCTCAAACCTCCAAGCTTTGTCAAGGCTTCCTTCAGCTCAAATTCAAATTCAGCAAGATCATACTCCAAAGAGGTAGGATTCTGCTCTATTCTTGAATTCCTTACACTATGATTGCATGAGATTGTGCTATTCTTTATGTATTTGATGAACTATTGGATGTATTGGATGGATTTATGATTGAATTAATAGAAGACTTTGAGTCAGAATTATGATTAGAAGGAGAAGATTAGAAGGAGTGGAGAAGTGAGATGCTGTCTTGGTGAGGGAGTCCACGGCAGTCCGTACGACGGAGTGTACGGCGCCGCCTACAATCGGTCAAATCCGATGAAACTAATTTTAGATGAAAGTAGACATCCAGGGCTTTCCATAGGTATATCATATAAGGTTATTGGATTAGTATTGAGGGAGATACGAATTTTTGAAGTTTGACCTAGGGTTCAGGATCTTCATCCGAGCAGGGTGACTTGAGGAGAATATAACTCACCCTATACAACTCCAAATCGAATGAAACTAAGTTTGTTAGAAAGCTTACACATAGAGGAACACCCCAATATAAGATTCCGAGTTCGTTATGGTCCCAATTGTTCCCAGTGATTCGAGGAAGTTGTCCTATGTCCAATCTAGGCCAAAACGGAGTAGTTCAGGAAGGTCAACTTTCAGGACTTATATCTCGAGGTGTACTTAAGCAAATGGAGTGAAACTTGTGGCAAATGAAAGGTTGTCCTGTTAACTTTGATATGAGACCAATTTAGTAAGTTTTGAGCTTAGTTTCGATTTTTAGTGAATTTATACTTCCAGGAGTGTAACTCGGGTTAGTGACTGAACGAGTTGAAGTAAGATTTAAATATCTTGAGTTATATGGATCAAAATGATATGGGACCAATGAGGTTAGAAAGTAGACATATAGGGCTATGACATATCCAAATTTCAGATTTAAATGAGTTGAATAGAGATAAAGATGGATTATACAAGTTTCGGGCAGAACCGAATAGGATCGGTGTGGTGGCCAAAATGATAACTTCACAAGAGTCAGGTGGACATACAAAGTTTGAGTTGAGGATGACCAGTTTAATACTGATATATATATGTGTTAAATTGATTTATGTTACTATGGTTGAACTGCCCGTAAGAGCTGGCACTATTCATGGGGAAACAGATACGATCCGTTATCCGCCAAATTTACTGTAAATCTATGAATGTTATGCTCATAAGGTTTAGATATGCAAGTATGAATTTAAGTATTATATGAGTTATGAGAGATTATACTTTGAATATATTACATTCACATGTTATGTTCATGTATGTCATGCATGCGAGCATAATTAGAATATGATATGCAAAATAAGATATGAGGCATATTCATATATGCACAAAGCATTTGCACGCATGACAAGATATGGAAAGGAAAGATGACGAGAACTTTCAAGAAGGACGTACTAGCTACCACGTGAGGCATGGCATAGACCCAGCTAGCGTGGTGTAGCAAGCGATCTTGTCTAAGACTTGGGCCACCCTCGACCAGATTTAAGGGGAATAGACCGGTATGAGGTCGGGAAAGTAAACCCGTCACTCATGTATAGGTACGAGCTCGAACACAAAAGGTGCTATTACCCAGGGGTGAGAAAGGCCATTCACCTCCGAGGGACCAAGCACAGAGAAGTAAGACCAAGTACAGGAAAAAGAAAGATACAGATTGAGTCAAGTGCACTTGCATACTGAGATAAGCACAAGCATTTCCATGTGCATCCTCAGTTATCCCATTAAATGATAAGATCATTAATATTCTTGTTAAAGCATATTGCACTACTGGTATTTCTATGTTTGTCATATATAATATGGCAAGCGATTGTTAAAACATAACCCGCTTCGAGAAAGATGCTTTCCATTTAAAATTGAACCACTGTTTATGTATCTGTGCTCACATTTTCATAATAAACCGAAGCGGCTGGAATGTTTATGACGACATTATGAGATTTGTTTAAATTTACCTACTGAGAACCTTAGGTTCTCACTGCCTGCTTGTATGCTTTTCTTTCCGTAAACATTCCAGTACCCAAGTGGAGGTCAAACACGAGGCCGAGTACAAGGTCACTCATTGAGCAAGAATTGGGCACTAGCCAAATCAAAAGACTGTCGAAGCGAGTTATCTTAATCACAACTTCTTTTAGAGGGTAATTATTTTATTATCCATGTATCATAGATTATTAGTCAGAAATGAAGGAAGCAGTACAAGGGCCATGTATTCTATTTTTCACATTTTAAAGTTTACTTAGCATCGTGACGACCTTTTCATATAACTCCATGACTCGAGCATGGCTTATATGATAGAGGTGTTACAAGTCTTATTCCTTAAGGAATTGGTTTCTCTTTGACCTTTAAGTTCTTTTGGAGATTGATTGGAAGCAAGTCTTAATCCATATGGAATTGGTTTCTCTTTGTTCTTTAAGTTATTTTAGCCATTGATTCAAAGCAAATCTTATTCCTTAAGGAATTGGTTTCTCTTTGACCTTCAAGTTCTTTTGGAGATTGATTGGAAGCAAGCCTTAACCCTTAAGGAATTGGTTTCTCTTTATTCTTTAAGTCCTTTTAGCCATTGATTGGAAGCAACTCTTAATCCATAAGGAATTGGTTTCTCTTTGTTCTTTAAGTTCTTTTAGCCATTGATTGAATGCAAGTCTTATTCCTTAAGGAATTGGTTTCTCTTTGACCTTTAAGTTCTTTTGGAGATTGATTGGAAGCAAGTCTTAATCCTTAAGGAATTGGTTTCTCTTTATTCTTTAAGTTCTTCTAGCCATTGATTGAAAGCAAGTCTTATTCCTTAAGGAATTGGTTTCTCTTTGACCTTCAAGTTCATTTGGAGATTGATTGGAAGCAAGTCTTAACCCTTAAGGAATTGGGTTCTCTTTATTCTTTAAGTCCTTTTAGCCATTGATTGGAAGCAAGTCCTATTCCTTATGGAATTGGTTTCTCTTTGACCTTTAAGTTCTTTTGGAGATTGATTGGAAGTGAGTCTTAATCCTTAAGGAATTGGTTTCTCTTTATTCTTTAAGTTCTTTTAGCCATTGATTGAAAGCAAGTCTTATTCCTTAAAGAATTGGTTTCTCTTTGACCTTTAAGTTCTTTTGGAGATTGATTGGAAGTGAGTCTTCATCTTTAACGAATTGGTTTCTCTTTATTCTTTAAGTTCTTTTAGCCATTGATTGAAAGCAACTCTTATTCCTTAAAGAATTGGTTTCTCTTTGACCTTTAAGTTCTTTTGGAGATTGATTGGAAGTGAGTCTTCATCCTTAAGGAATTGGTTTCTCTTTATTCTTTAAGTTCTTTTAGCCATTGATTGAAAGCAAGTCTTATTCCTTAAGGAATTGGTTTCTCTTTGACCTTCAAGTTCTTTTGGAGATTGATTGGAAGCAAGTCTTAACCCTTAAGGAATTGGTTTCTCTTTATTCTTTAAGTCCTTTTAGCCATTGATTGGAAGCAAGTCTTATTCCTTAAGGAATTGGTTTCTCTTTGACCTTTAAGTTCTTTTGGAGATTGATTGGAAGCGAGTCTTGATCCTTAAGGAATTGGTTTCTCTTTATTCTTTAAGTTCTTTTAGCCATTGATTGAAAGCAAGTCTTATTCCTTAAGGAATTGGTTTCTCTTTGACCTTCAAGTTCTTTTGGAGATTGATTGGAAGCAAGTCTTAATCCTTAAGGAATTGGTTTCTCTTTATTCTTTAAGTTCTTTTAGCCATTGATTGAAAGCAAGTCTTATTCCTTAAGGAATTGGTTTCTCTTTGACCTTCAAGTTCTTTTGGAGATTGATTGGAAGCAAGTCTTAACCCTTAAGGAATTGGTTTCTCTTTATTCTTTAAGTTCTTTTAGCCATTGATTGAAAGCAAGTCTTATTCCTTAAAGAATTGGTTTCTCTTTGACCTTTAAGTTCTTTTGGAGATTGATTGGAAGCAAGTCTTAATCCTTAAGGAATTGGTTTCTCTTTATTCTTTAAGTTCTTTTAGCCATTGATTGAAAGCAAGTCTTATTCCTTAAGGAATTGGTTTCTCTTTGACCTTCAAGTTCTTTTGGAGATTGATTGGAAGCAAGTCTTAACCCTTAAGGAATTGGTTTCTCTTTATTCTTTAAGTCCTTTTAGCCATTGATTGGAAGCAAGTCTTATTCCTTAAGGAATTGGTTTCTCTTTGACCTTTAAGTTCTTTTGGAGATTGATTGGAAGCGAGTCTTGATCCTTAAGGAATTGGTTTCTCTTTATTCTTTAAGTTCTTTTAGCCATTGATTGAAAGCAAGTCTTATTCCTTAAGGAATTGGTTTCTCTTTGACCTTCAAGTTCTTTTGGAGATTGATTGGAAGCAAGTCTTAATCCTTAAGGAATTGGTTTCTCTTTATTCTTTAAGTTCTTTTAGCCATTGATTGAAAGCAAGTCTTATTCCTTAAGGAATTGGTTTCTCTTTGACCTTCAAGTTCTTTTGGAGATTGATTGGAAGCAAATCTTATCCCTTAAGGAATTGGTTTCTCTTTATTCTTTAAGTCCTTTTAGCCATTGATTGGAAGCAAGTCTTATTCCTTAAGGAATTGGTTTCTCTTTGACCTTTAAGTTCTTTTGGAGATTGATTGGAAGCAAGTCTTAATCCTTAAGGAATTGGTTTCTCTTTGTTCTTTAAGTTATTTTAGCCATTGATTGAAAGCAAGTCTTATTCCTTAAGGAATTGGTTTCTCTTTGACCTTCAAGTTCTTTTGGAGATTGATTGGAAGCAAGTCTTAACCCTTAAGGAATTGGTTTCTCTTTATTCTTTAAGTCCTTTTAGCCATTGATTGGAAGCAAGTCTTAATCCATAAGGAATTGGTTTCTCTTTGTTCTTTAAGTTCTTTTAGCCATTGATTGAATGCAAGTCTTATTCCTTAAGGAATTGGTTTCTCTTTGACCTTCAAGTTCATTTGGAGATTGATTGGAAGCAAGTCTTAACCCTTAAGGAATTGGGTTCTCTTTATTCTTTAAGTCCTTTTAGCCATTGATTGGAAGCAAGTCCTATTCCTTATGGAATTGGTTTCTCTTTGACCTTTAAGTTCTTTTGGAGATTGATTGGAAGTGAGTCTTAATCCTTAAGGAATTGGTATCTCTTTATTCTTTAAGTTCTTCTAGCCATTGATTGAAAGCAAGTCTTATTCCTTAAAGAATTGGTTTCTCTTTGACCTTTAAGTTCTTTTGGAGATTGATTGGAAGCAAGTCTTAATCTTTAAGGAATTGGTTTCTCTTTATTCTTTAAGTTCTTTTAGCCATTGATTGAAAGCAAGTCTTATTCCTTAAGGAATTGGTTTCTCTTTGACCTTCAAGTTCTTTTGGAGATTGATTGGAAGCAAGTCTTAACCCTTAAGGAATTGGTTTCTCTTTATTCTTTAAGTTCTTTTAGCCATTGATTGAAAGCAAGTCTTATTCCTTAAAGAATTGGTTTCTCTTTGACCTTTAAGTTCTTTTGGAGATTGATTGGAAGTGAGTCTTCATCTTTAAGGAATTGGTTTCTCTTTATTCTTTAAGTTCTTTTAGCCATTGATTGAAAGCAAGTCTTATTCCTTAAGGAATTGGTTTCTCTTTGACCTTCAAGTTCTTTTGGAGATTGATTGGAAGCAAGTCTTAACCCTTAAGGAATTGGTTTCTCTTTATTCTTTAAGTCCTTTTAGCCATTGATTGGAAGCAAGTCTTATTCCTTAAGGAATTGGTTTCTCTTTGACCTTTAAGTTCTTTTGGAGATTGATTGGAAGCGAGTCTTGATCCTTAAGGAATTGGTTTCTCTTTATTCTTTAAGTTCTATTAGCCATTGATTGAAAGCAAGTCTTATTCCTTAAGGAATTGGTTTCTCTTTGACCTTCAAGTTCTTTTGGAGATTGATTGGAAGCGAGTCTTAATCCTTAAGGAATTGGTTTCTCTTTATTCTTTAAGTTCTTTTAGCCATTGATTGAAAGCAAGTCTTATTCCTTAAGGAATTGGTTTCTCTTTGACCTTCAAGTTCTTTTGGAGATTGATTGGAAGCAAGTCTTAATCCATATGGAATTGGTTTCTCTTTGTTCTTTAAGTTATTTTAGCCATTGATTCAAAGCAAATCTTATTCCTTAAGGAATTGGTTTCTCTTTGACCTTCAAGTTCTTTTGGAGATTGATTGGAAGCAAGCCTTAACCCTTAAGGAATTGGTTTCTCTTTATTGTTTAAGTCCTTTTAGCCATTGATTGGAAGCAAGTCTTAATCCATAAGGAATTGGTTTCTCTTTGTTCTTTAAGTTCTTTTAGCCATTGATTGAATGCAAGTCTTATTCCTTAAGGAATTGGTTTCTCTTTGACCTTTAAGTTCTTTTGGAGATTGATTGGAAGCAAGTCTTAATCCTTAAGGAATTGGTTTCTCTTTATTCTTTAAGTTCTTCTAGCCATTGATTGAAAGCAAGTCTTATTCCTTAAGGAATTGGTTTCCCTTTGACCTTCAAGTTCATTTGGAGATTGATTGGAAGCAAGTCTTAACCCTTAAGGAATTGGGTTCTCTTTATTCTTTAAGTCCTTTTAGCCATTGATTGGAAGCAAGTCTTATTCCTTATGGAATTGGTTTCTCTTTGACCTTTAAGTTCTTTTGGAGATTGATTGGAAGCGAGTCTTAATCCTTAAGGAATTGGTTTCTCTTTATTCTTTAAGTTCTTCTAGCCATTGATTGAAAGCAAGTCTTATTCCTTAAGGAATTGGTTTCTCTTTGACCTTCAAGTTCTTTTGGAGATTGATTGGAAGCAAGTCTTAACCCTTAAGGAATTGGTTTCTCTTTATTCTTTAAGTTCTTTTAGCCATTGATTGAAAGCAAGTCTTATTCCTTAAAGAATTGGTTTCTCTTTGACCTTTAAGTTCTTTTGGAGATTGATTGGAAGTGAGTCTTAATCTTTAAGGAATTGGTTTCTCTTTATTCTTTAAGTTCTTTTAGCCATTGATTGAAAGCAAGTCTTATTCCTTAAGGAATTGGTTTCTCTTTGACCTTCAAGTTCTTTTGGAGATTGATTGGAAGCAAGTCTTAACCCTTAAGGAATTGGTTTCTCTTTATTCTTTAAGTCCTTTTAGCCATTGATTGAAAGCAAGTCTTATTCCTTAAGGAATTGGTTTCTCTTTGACCTTTAAGTTCTTTTGGAGATTGATTGGAAGCAAGTCTTGATCCTTAAGGAATTGGTTTCTCTTTATTCTTTAAGTTCTTTTAGCCATTGATTGAAAGCAAGTCTTATTCCTTAAGGAATTGGTTTCTCTTTGACCTTCAAGTTCTTTTGGAGATTGATTGGAAGCAAGTCTTAATCCTTAAGGAATTGGTTTCTCTTTATTCTTTAAGTTCTTTTAGCCATTGATTGAAAGCAAGTCTTATTCCTTAAGGAATTGGTTTCTCTTTGACCTTCAAGTTCTTTTGGAGATTGATTGGAAGCAAGTCTTAACCCTTAAGGAATTGGTTTCTCTTTATTCTTTAAGTCCTTTTAGCCATTGATTGAAAGCAAGTCTTATTCCTTAAGGAATTGGTTTCTCTTTGACCTTTAAGTTCTTTTGGAGATTGATTGGAAGCAAGTCTTAATCCTTAAGGAATTGGTTTCTCTTTATTCTTTAAGTTCTTTTAGCCATTGATTGAAAGCAAGTCTTATTCCTTAAGGAATTGGTTTCTCTTTGACCTTCAAGTTCTTTTGGAGATTGATTGGAAGCAAGTCTTAACCCTTAAGGAATTGGTTTCTCTTTATTCTTTAAGTCCTTTTAGCCATTGATTGGAAGCAAGTCTTAATCCATAAGGAATTGGTTTCTCTTTGTTCTTTAAGTTCTTTTAGCCATTGATTGAATGCAAGTCTTATTCCTTAAGGAATTGGTTTCTCTTTGACCTTTAAGTTCTTTTGGAGATTGATTGGAAGCAAGTCTTAATCCTTAAGGAATTGGTTTCTCTTTATTCTTTAAGTTCTTTTAGCCATTGATTGAAAGCAAGTCTTATTCCTTAAGGAATTGGTTTCTCTTTGACCTTCAAGTTCTTTTGGAGATTGATTGGAAGCAAGTCTTAACCCTTAAGGAATTGGTTTCTCTTTATTCTTTAAGTCCTTTTAGCCATTGATTGAAAGCAAGTCTTATTCCTTAAGGAATTGGTTTCTCTTTGACCTTTAAGTTCTTTTGGAGATTGATTGGAAGTGAGTCTTAATCCTTAAGGAATTGGTTTCTCTTTATTCTTTAAGTTCTTTTAGCCATTGATTGAAAGCAAGTCTTATTCCTTAAAGAATTGGTTTCTCTTTGACCTTTAAGTTCTTTTGGAGATTGATTGGAAGCAAGTCTTAATCTTTAAGGAATTGGTTTCTCTTTATTCTTTAAGTTCTTTTAGCCATTGATTGAAAGCAAGTCTTATTCCTTAAGGAATTGGTTTCTCTTTGACCTTCAAGTTCTTTTGGAGATTGATTGGAAGCAAGTCTTAACCCTTAAGGAATTGGTTTCTCTTTATTCTTTAAGTTCTTTTAGCCATTGATTGAAAGCAAGTCTTATTCCTTAAAGAATTGGTTTCTCTTTGACCTTTAAGTTCTTTTGGAGATTGATTGGAAGTGAGTCTTAATCCTTAAGGAATTGGTTTCTCTTTATTCTTTAAGTTCTTTTAGCCATTGATTGAAAGCAAGTCTTATTCCTTAAGGAATTGGTTTCTCTTTGACCTTCAAGTTCTTTTGGAGATTGATTGGAAGCAAGTCTTAACCCTTAAGGAATTGGTTTCTCTTTATTCTTTAAGTCCTTTTAGCCATTGATTGGAAGCAAGTCTTATTCCTTAAGGAATTGGTTTCTCTTTGACCTTTAAGTTCTTTTGGAGATTGATTGGAAGCAAGTCTTGATCCTTAAGGAATTGGTTTCTCTTTATTCTTTAAGTTCTTTTAGCCATTGATTGAAAGCAAGTCTTATTCCTTAAGGAATTGGTTTCTCTTTGACCTTCAAGTTCTTTTGGAGATTGATTGGAAGCGAGTCTTAATCCTTAAGGAATTGGTTTCTCTTTATTCTTTAAGTTCTTTTAGCCATTGATTGAAAGCAAGTCTTATTCCTTAAGGAATTGGTTTCTCTTTGACCTTCAAGTTCTTTTGGAGATTGATTGGAAGCAAGTCTTAATCCATAAGGAATTGGTTTCTCTTTATTCTTTAAGTTCTTTTAGCCATTGATTGAAAGCAAGTCTTATTCCTTAAGGAATTGGTTTCTCTTTGACCTTCAAGTTCTTTTGGAGATTGATTGGAAGCAAGTCTTAATCCTTAAGGAATTGGTTTCTCTTTATTCTTTAAGTTCTTTTAGCCATTGATTGAAAGCAAGTCTTATTCCTTAAGGAATTGGTTTCTCTTTGACCTTTAAGTTCTTTTGGAGATTGATTGGAAGCAAGTCTTAATCCTTAAGGAATTGGTTTCTCTTTATTCTTTAAGTTCTTTTAGCCATTGATTGAAAGCAAGTCTTATTCCTTAAGGAATTGGTTTCTCTTTGACCTTTAAGTTCTTTTGGAGATTGATTGGAAGCAAGTCTTAATCCTTAAGGAATTGGTTTCTCTTTATTCTTTAAGTTCTTTTAGCCATTGATTGGAAGCAAGTCTTATTCCTTAAGGAATTGGTTTCTCTTTGACCTTTAAGTTCTTTTGGAGATTGATTGGAAGCAAGTCTTAATCCTTAAGGAATTGGTTTCTCTTTATTCTTTAAGTTCTTTTGGCCATTGATTGAAAGCAAGTCTTATTCCTTAAGGAATTGGTTTCTCTTTGACCTTTAAGTTCTTTTGGAGATTGATTGGAAGCAAGTCTTATTCCTTAAGGAATTGGTTTCTCTTTATTCTTTAAGTTCTTTTGGCCATTGATTGGAAGCAAGTCTTATTCCTTAAGGAATTGGTCTCTCTTAATTCTTTAAGTTCTTTTGGCCATTGATTGGAAGCAAGTCTTATTCCTTAAGGAATTGGTTTCTCCTTGTTCTTTAACTTCTTTTAGCCATTGATTGGAAGCAATTCTTAATCCTTAAGGAATTGGTTTCTTTTTACTCTTTAAGTTCTTTTGGAGATTGATTGGAAGCAAGTCTTATTCCACAAGGAAATGGTTTCTCTTTATTCTTTAATTTCTTTTGGAGATTGATTGGAAGCAAGTCTTAATCCTTAAGGAATTGGTTTCTCTTTATTCTTTAAGTTCTTTTAGCCATTGATTGAAAGCAAGTCTTATTCCTTAAGGAATTGGTTTCTCTTTGACCTTTAAGTTCTTTTGGAGATTGATTGGAAGCAAGTCTTAATCCTTAAGGAATTGGTTTCTCTTTATTCTTTAAGTTCTTTTAGCCATTGATTGAAAGCAAGTCTTATTCCTTAAGGAATTGGTTTCTCTTTGACCTTCAAGTTCTTTTGGAGATTGATTGGAAGCAAGTCTTAATCCTTAAGGAATTGGTTTCTCTTTATTCTTTAAGTTCTTTTAGCCATTGATTGAAAGCAAGTCTTATTCCTTAAGGAATTGGTTTCTCTTTGACCTTTAAGTTCTTTTGGAGATTGATTGGAAGCAAGTCTTAATCCTTAAGGAATTGGTTTCTCTTTATTCTTTAAGTTCTTTTAGCCATTGATTGAAAGCAAGTCTTATTCCTTAAGGAATTGGTTTCTCTTTGACCTTCAAGTTCTTTTGGAGATTGATTGGAAGCAAGTCTTAATCCTTAAGGAATTGGTTTCTCTTTATTCTTTAAGTTCTTTTAGCCATTGATTGAAAGCAAGTCTTATTCCTTAAGGAATTGGTTTCTCTTTGACCTTTAAGTTCTTTTGGAGATTGATTGGAAGCAAGTGTTAATCCTTAAGGAATTGGTTTCTCTTTATTCTTTAAGTTCTTTTAGCCATTGATTGAAAGCAAGTCTTATTCCTTAAGGAATTGGTTTCTCTTTGACCTTCAAGTTCTTTTGGAGATTGATTGGAAGCAAGTCTTAATCCTTAAGGAATTGGTTTCTCTTTATTCTTTAAGTTCTTTTAGCCATTGATTGAAAGCAAGTCTTATTCCTTAAGGAATTGGTTTCTCTTTGACCTTTAAGTTCTTTTGGAGATTGATTGGAAGCAAGTCTTAATCCTTAAGGAATTGGTTTCTCTTTATTCTTTAAGTTCTTTTAGCCATTGATTGAAAGCAAGTCTTATTCCTTAAGGAATTGGTTTCTCTTTGACCTTTAAGTTCTTTTGGAGATTGATTGGAAGCAAGTCTTAATCCTTAAGGAATTGGTTTCTCTTTATTCTTTAAGTTCTTGTAGCCATTGATTGAAAGCAAGTCTTATTCCTTAAGGAATTGGTTTCTCTTTGACCTTTAAGTTCTTTTGGAGATTGATTGGAAGCAAGTCTTAATCCTTAAGGAATTGGTTTCTCTTTATTCTTTAAGTTCTTTTAGCCATTGATTGAAAGCAAGTCTTATTCCTTAAGGAATTGGTTTCTCTTTGACCTTTCAGTTCTTTTGGAGATTGATTGGAAGCAAGTCTTAATCCTTAAGGAATTGGTTTCTCTTTATTCTTCATGTTCTTTTAGCCATTGATTGAAAGCAAGTCTTATTCCTTAAGGAATTGGTTTCTCTTTGACCTTTAAGTTCTTTTGGAGATTGATTGGAAGCAAGTCTTAATCCTTAAGGAATTGGTTTCTCTTTATTCTTTAAGTTCTTTTAGCCATTGATTGAAAGCAAGTCTTATTCCTTAAGGAATTGGTTTCTCTTTGACCTTCAAGTTCTTTTGGAGATTGATTGGAAGCAAGTCTTAATCCTTAAGGAATTGGTTTCTCTTTATTCTTTAAGTTCTTTTAGCCATTGATTGAAAGCAAGTCTTATTCCTTAAGGAATTGGTTTCTCTTTGACCTTTAAGTTCTTTTGGAGATTGATTGGAAGCAAGTCTTAATCCTTAAGGAATTGGTTTCTCTTTATTCTTTAAGTTCTTTTAGCCATTGATTGAAAGCAAGTCTTATTCCTTAAGGAATTGGTTTCTCTTTGACCTTCAAGTTCTTTTGGAGATTGATTGGAAGCAAGTCTTAATCCTTAAGGAATTGGTTTCTCTTTATTCTTTAAGTTCTTTTAGCCATTGATTGAAAGCAAGTCTTATTCCTTAAGGAATTGGTTTCTCTTTGACCTTCAAGTTCTTTTGGAGATTGATTGGAAGCAAGTCTTAATCCTTAAGGAATTGGTTTCTCTTTATTCTTTAAGTTCTTTTAGCCATTGATTGGAAGCAAGTCTTAATCCTTAAGGAATTGGTTTCTCTTTGTTCTTTAAGTTCTTTTAGCCATTGATTGGAAGCAAGTCTTATTCCTTAAGGAATTGGTTTCTCTTTGACCTTTAAGTTCTTTTGGAGATTGATTGGAAGCAAGTCTTAATCCTTAAGGAATTGGTTTCTCTTTATTCTTTAAGTTCTTTTAGCCATTGATTGAAAGCAAGTCTTATTCCTTAAGGAATTGGTTTCTCTTTGACCTTTAAGTTCTTTTGGAGATTGATTGGAAGCAAGTCTTAATCCTTAAGGAATTGGTTTCTCTTTATTCTTTAAGTTCTTTTAGCCATTGATTGAAAGCAAGTCTTATTCCTTAAGGAATTGGTTTCTCTTTGACCTTCAAGTTCTTTTGGAGATTGATTGGAAGCAAGTCTTAATCCTTAAGGAATTGGTTTCTCTTTATTCTTTAAGTTCTTTTAGCCATTGATTGAAAGCAAGTCTTATTCCTTAAGGAATTGGTTTCTCTTTGACCTTTAAGTTCTTTTGGAGATTGATTGGAAGCAAGTCTTAATCCTTAAGGAATTGGTTTCTCTTTATTCTTTAAGTTCTTTTAGCCATTGATTGAAAGCAAGTCTTATTCCTTAAGGAATTGGTTTCTCTTTGACCTTTAAGTTCTTTTGGAGATTGATTGGAAGCAAGTCTTAATCCTTAAGGAATTGGTTTCTCTTTATTCTTTAAGTTCTTTTAGCCATTGATTGAAAGCAAGTCTTATTCCTTAAGGAATTGGTTTCTCTTTGACCTTTAAGTTCTTTTGGAGATTGATTGGAAGCAAGTCTTAATCCTTAAGGAATTGGTTTCTCTTTATTCTTTAAGTTCTTTTAGCCATTGATTGAAAGCAAGTCTTATTCCTTAAGGAATTGGTTTCTCTTTGACCTTTAAGTTCTTTTGGAGATTGATTGGAAGGAAGTCTTGATCCTTAAGGAATTGGTTTCTCTTTATTCTTTAAGTTCTTTTAGCCATTGATTGAAAGCAAGTCTTATTCCTTAAGGAATTGGTTTCTCTTTATTCTTTAAGTTCTTTTAGCCATTGATTGGAAGCAAGTCTTATTCCTTAAGGAATTGGTTTCTCTTTGACCTTTAAGTTCTTTTGGAGATTGATTGGAAGCAAGTCTTAATCCTTAAGGAATTGGTTTCTCTTTATTCTTTAAGTTCTTTTAGCCATTGATTGAAAGCAAGTCTTATTCCTTAAGGAATTGGTTTCTCTTTGACCTTCAAGTTCTTTTGGAGATTGATTGGAAGCAAGTCTTAATCCTTAAGGAATTGGTTTCTCTTTATTCTTTAAGTTCTTTTAGCCATTGATTGAAAGCAAGTCTTATTCCTTAAGGAATTGGTTTCTCTTTGACCTTCAAGTTCTTTTGGAGATTGATTGGAAGCAAGTCTTAATCCTTAAGGAATTGGTTTCTCTTTATTCTTTAAGTTCTTTTAGCCATTGATTGAAAGCAAGTCTTATTCCTTAAGGAATTGGTTTCTCTTTGACCTTTAAGTTCTTTTGGAGATTGATTGGAAGCAAGTCTTAATCCTTAAGGAATTGGTTTCTCTTTGTTCTTTAAGTTCTTTTAGCCATTGATTGAAAGCAAGTCTTATTCCTTAAGGAATTGGTTTCTCTTTGACCTTTAAGTTCTTTTGGAGATTGATTGGAAGCGAGTCTTAATCCTTAAGGAATTGGTTTCTCTTTATTCTTTAAGTTCTTTTAGCCATTGATTGAAAGCAAGTCTTATTCCTTAAGGAATTGGTTTCTCTTTGACCTTTAAGTTCTTTTAGCCATTGATTGAAAGCAAGTCTTATTCCTTAAGGAATTGGTTTCTCTTTATTCTTTAAGTCCTTTTAGCCATTGATTGGAAGCAAGTCTTATTCCTTAAGGAATTGGTTTCTCTTTATTCTTTAAGTTCTTCTAGCCATTGATTGAAAGCAAGTCTTATTCCTTAAGGAATTGGTTTCTCTTTGACCTTTAAGTTCTTTTGGAGATTGATTGGAAGCAAGTCTTAATCCTTAAGGAATTGGTTTCTCTTTATTCTTTAAGTTCTTTTAGCCATTGATTGAAAGCAAGTCTTATTCCTTAAGGAATTGGTTTCTCTTTGACCTTTAAGTTCTTTTGGAGATTGATTGGAAGCAAGTCTTAATCCTTAAGGAATTGGTTTCTCTTTATTCTTTAAGTTCTTTTAGCCATTGATTGAAAGCAAGTCTTATTCCTTAAGGAATTGGTTTCTCTTTGACCTTCAAGTTCTTTTGGAGATTGATTGGAAGCAAGTCTTAACCCTTAAGGAATTGGTTTCTCTTTATTCTTTAAGTTCTTTTAGCCATTGATTGAAAGCAAGTCTTATTCCTTAAGGAATTGGTTTCTCTTTGACCTTTAAGTTCTTTTAGAGATTGATTGGAAGCAAGTCTTAATCCTTAAGGAATTGGTTTCTCTTTATTCTTTAAGTTCTTTTAGCCATTGATTGAAAGCAAGTCTTATTCCTTAAGGAATTGGTTTCTCTTTGACCTTCAAGTTCTTTTGGAGATTGATTGGAAGCAAGTCTTAATCCTTAAGGAATTGGTTTCTCTTTATTCTTTAAGTTCTTTTAGCCATTGATTGAAAGCAAGTCTTATTCCTTAAGGAATTGGTTTCTCTTTGACCTTCAAGTTCTTTTGGAGATTGATTGGAAGCAAGTCTTAATCCTTAAGGAATTGGTTTCTCTTTATTCTTTAAGTTCTTTTAGCCATTGATTGAAAGCAAGTCTTATTCCTTAAGGAATTGGTTTCTCTTTGACCTTTAAGTTCTTTTGGAGATTGATTGGAAGCAAGTCTTAATCCTTAAGGAATTGGTTTCTCTTTATTCTTTAAGTTCTTTTAGCCATTGATTGAAAGCAAGTCTTATTCCTTAAGGAATTGGTTTCTCTTTGACCTTTAAGTTCTTTTGGAGATTGATTGGAAGCAAGTCTTAATCCTTAAGGAATTGGTTTCTCTTTATTCTTTAAGTTCTTTTAGCCATTGATTGAAAGCAAGTCTTATTCCTTAAGGAATTGGTTTCTCTTTGACCTTTAAGTTCTTTTGGAGATTGATTGGAAGCAAGTCTTAATCCTTAAGGAATTGGTTTCTCTTTATTCTTTAAGTTCTTTTAGCCATTGATTGAAAGCAAGTCTTATTCCTTAAGGAATTGGTTTCTCTTTGACCTTCAAGTTCTTTTGGAGATTGATTGGAAGCAAGTCTTAATCCTTAAGGAATTGGTTTCTCTTTATTCTTTAAGTTCTTTTAGCCATTGATTGAAAGCAAGTCTTATCCCTTAAGGAATTGGTTTCTCTTTGACCTTTAAGTTCTTTTAAGTCTTATTCCTTAAGGAATTGGTTTGTCTTTGACCTTTAAGTTCTTTTGGAGATTGATTGGAAGCAAGTCTTAATCCTTAAGGAATTGGTTTCTCTTTATTCTTTAAGTTCTTTTAGCCATTGATTGAAAGCAAGTCTTATTCCTTAAGGAATTGGTTTCTCTTTGACCTTTAAGTTCTTTTGGAGATTGATTGGAAGCAAGCCTTAATCCATAAGGAATTGGTTTCTCTTTATTCTTTAAGTTCTTTTAGCCATTGATTGAAAGCAAGTCTTATTCCTTAAGGAATTGGTTTCTCTTTGACCTTCAAGTTCTTTTGGAGATTGATTGGAAGCAAGTCTTAATCCTTAAGGAATTGGTTTCTCTTTATTCTTTAAGTTCTTTTAGCCATTGATTGAAAGCAAGTCTTATTCCTTAAGGAATTGGTTTCTCTTTGACCTTCAAGTTCTTTTGGAGATTGATTGGAAGCAAGTCTTAATCCTTAAGGAATTGGTTTCTCTTTATTCTTTAAGTTCTTTTAGCCATTGATTGAAAGCAAGTCTTATTCCTTAAGGAATTGGTTTCTCTTTGACCTTTAAGTTCTTTTGGAGATTGATTGGAAGCAAGTCTTAATCCTTAAGGAATTGGTTTCTCTTTATTCTTTAAGTTCTTTTAGCCATTGATTGAAAGCAAGTCTTATTCCTTAAGGAATTGGTTTCTCTTTGACCTTTAAGTTCTTTTGGAGATTGATTGGAAGCAAGTCTTAATCCTTAAGGAATTGGTTTCTCTTTATTCTTTAAGTTCTTTTAGCCATTGATTGAAAGCAAGTCTTATTCCTTAAGGAATTGGTTTCTCTTTGACCTTCAAGTTCTTTTGGAGATTGATTGGAAGCAAGTCTTAATCCTTAAGGAATTGGTTTCTCTTTATTCTTTAAGTTCTTTTAGCCATTGATTGAAAGCAAGTCTTATTCCTTAAGGAATTGGTTTCTCTTTGACCTTCAAGTTCTTTTGGAGATTGATTGGAAGCAAGTCTTAATCCTTAAGGAATTGGTTTCTCTTTATTCTTTAAGTTCTTTTAGCCATTGATTGAAAGCAAGTCTTATTCCTTAAGGAATTGGTTTCTCTTTGACCTTCAAGTTCTTTTGGAGATTGATTGGAAGCAAGTCTTAATCCTTAAGGAATTGGTTTCTCTTTATTCTTTAAGTTCTTTTTGGCATTGATCGAAGCAAGTCTTATTCCTTAAGGAATTGGTTTCTCTTTGACCTTTAAGTTCTTTTGGAGATTGATTGGAAGCAAGTCTTAATCCTTAAGGAATTGGTTTCTCTTTATTCTTTAAGTTCTTTTAGCCATTGATTGAAAGCAAGTCTTATTCCTTAAGGAATTGGTTTCTCTTTGACCTTTAAGTTCTTTTGGAGATTGATTGGAAGCAAGTCTTAATCCTTAAGGAATTGGTTTCTCTTTATTCTTTAAGTTCTTTTAGCCATTGATTGAAAGCAAGTCTTATTCCTTAAGGAATTGGTTTCTCTTTGACCTTCAAGTTCTTTTGGAGATTGATTGGAAGCAAGTCTTAATCCTTAAGGAATTGGTTTCTCTTTATTCTTTAAGTTCTTTTAGCCATTGATTGAAAGCAAGTCTTATTCCTTAAGGAATTGGTTTCTCTTTGACCTTTAAGTTCTTTTGGAGATTGATTGGAAGCAAGTCTTAATCCTTAAGGAATTGGTTTCTCTTTATTCTTTAAGTTCTTCTAGCCATTGATTGAAAGCAAGTCTTATTCCTTAAGGAATTGGTTTCTCTTTGACCTTTAAGTTCTTTTGGAGATTGATTGGAAGCAAGTCTTAATCCTTAAGGAATTGGTTTCTCTTTATTCTTTAAGTTCTTCTAGCCATTGATTGAAAGCAAGTCTTATTCCTTAGGAATTGGTTTCTCTTTGACCTTCAAGTTCTTTTGGAGATTGATTGGAAGCAAGTCTTATTCCTTAAGGAATTGGTTTCTCTTTATTCTTTAAGTTCTTTTGGAGATTGATTGGAAGCAAGTCTTAATCCTTAAGGAATTGGTTTCTCTTTATTCTTTAAGTTCTTTTAGCCATTGATTGAAAGCAAGTCTTATTCCTTAAGGAATTGGTTTCTCTTTGACCTTTAAGTTCTTTTGGAGATTGATTGGAAGCAAGTCTTAATCCTTAAGGAATTGGTTTCTCTTTATTCTTTAAGTTCTTTTAGCCATTGATTGAAAGCAAGTCTTATTCCTTAAGGAATTGGTTTCTCTTTGACCTTCAAGTTCTTTTGGAGATTGATTGGAAGCAAGTCTTAATCCTTAAGGAATTGGTTTCTCTTTATTCTTTAAGTTCTTTTAGCCATTGATTGAAAGCAAGTCTTATTCCTTAAGGAATTGGTTTCTCTTTGACCTTAAGTTCTTTTGGAGATTGATTGGAAGCAAGTCTTAATCCTTAAGGAATTGGTTTCTCTTTATTCTTTAAGTTCTTTTAGCCATTGATTGAAAGCAAGTCTTATTCCTTAAGGAATTGGTTTCTCTTTGACCTTTAAGTTCTTTTGGAGATTGATTGGAAGCAAGTCTTAATCCTTAAGGAATTGGTTTCTCTTTATTCTTTAAGTTCTTTTAGCCATTGATTGAAAGCAAGTCTTATTCCTTAAGGAATTGGTTTCTCTTTGACCTTTAAGTTCTTTTGGAGATTGATTGGAAGCAAGTCTTAATCCTTAAGGAATTGGTTTCTCTTTAGTCTTTAAGTTATTTTAGCCATTGATTGAAAGCAAGTCTTATTCCTTAAGGAATTGGTTTCTCTTTGACCTTTAAGTTCTTTTGGAGATTGATTGGAAGCAAGTCTTAATCCTTAAGGAATTGGTTTCTCTTTATTCTTTAAGTTCTTTTAGCCATTGATTGAAGCAAGTCTTATTCCTTAAGGAATTGGTTTCTCTTTGACCTTTAAGTTCTTTTGGAGATTGATTGGAAGCAAGTCTTAATCCTTAAGGAATTGGTTTCTCTTTATTCTTTAAGTTCTTTTAGCCATTGATTGAAAGCAAGTCTTATTCCTTAAGGAATTGGTTTCTCTTTGACCTTTAAGTTCTTTTGGAGATTGATTGGAAGCAAGTCTTAATCCTTAAGGAATTGGTTTCTCTTTATTCTTTAAGTTCTTTTAGCCATTGATTGAAAGCAAGTCTTATTCCTTAAGGAATTGGTTTCTCTTTGACCTTTAAGTTCTTTTGGAGATTGATTGGAAGCAAGTCTTAATCCTTAAGGAATTGGTTTCTCTTTATTCTTTAAGTTCTTTTAGCCATTGATTGAAAGCAAGTCTTATTCCTTAAGGAATTGGTTTCTCTTTGACCTTTAAGTTCTTTTGGAGATTGATTGGAAGCAAGTCATAATCCATAAGGAATTGGTTTCGCTTTATTCTTTAAGTTCTTTTAGCCACTGATTGAAAGCAAGTCTTATTCCTTAAGGAATTGGTTTCTCTTTGACCTTTAAGTTCTTTTGGAGATTGATTGGCAGCAAGTCTTAATCCTTAAGGAATTGGTTTCTCTTTATTTTTTAAGTTCTTTGAGGCATTGATTGAATCCAAGTCTTATTCCTTAAGGAATTGGTTTCTCTTTGACCTTTAAGTTCTTTTGGAGATTGATTGGAAGCGAGTCTTAATCCTTAAGGAATTGGTTTCTCTTTATTCTTTAAGTTCTTTTAGCCATTGATTGAAAGCAAGTCTTATTCCTTAAGGAATTGGTTTCTCTTTGACCTTTAAGTTCTTTTGGAGATTGATTGGAAGCAAGTCTTAATCCTTAAGGAATTGGTTTCTCTTTATTCTTTAAGTTCTTTTAGCCATTGATTGAAAGCAAGTCTTATTCCTTAAGGAATTGGTTTCTCTTTGACCTTTAAGTTCTTTTGGAGATTGATTGGAAGCAAGTCTTAATCCTTAAGGAATTGGTTTCTCTTTATTCTTTAAGTTCTTTTAGCCATTGATTGAATGCAAGTCTTATTCCTTAAGGAATTGGTTTCTCTTTGACCTTTAAGTTCTTTTGGAGATTGATTGGAAGCAAGTCTTAATCCTTAAGGAATTGGTTTCTCTTTATTCTTTAAGTTCTTTTAGCCATTGATTGAAAGCAAGTCTTATTCCTTAAGGAATTGGTTTCTCTTTGACCTTTAAGTTTTTTTGGAGATTGATTGGAAGCAAGTCTTAATCCTTAAGGAATTGGTTTCTCTTTATTCTTTAAGTTCTTTTAGCCATTGATTGAAAGCAAGTCTTATTCCTTAAGGAATTGGTTTCTCTTTGACTTTAAGTTCTTTTGGAGATTGATTGGAAGCAAGTCTTAATCCTTAAGGAATTGGTTTCTCTTTATTCTTTAAGTTCTTTTAGCCATTGATTGAAAGCAAGTCTTATTCCTTAAGGAATTGGTTTCTCTTTGACCTTTAAGTTCTTTTGGAGATTGATTGGAAGCAAGTCTTAATCCTTAAGGAATTGGTTTCTCTTTGTTCTTTAACTTCATTTAGCCATTGATTGATAACAAGTCTTATTCCTTAAGGAATTGGATTCTCTTTGACCTTTAAGCTCTTTTGGAGATTGATTGGAAGCAAGTCTTAATCCTTAAGGAATTGGTTTCTCTTTGTTCTTTAAGTTCTTTTAGCCATTGATTGAAAGCAAGTCTTATTCCTTAAGGAATTGGTTTCTCTTTATTCTTTAAGTCCTTTTAGCCATTGATTGAAAGCAAGTCTTATTCCTTAAGGAATTGGTTTCTCTTTGACCTTTAAGTTCTTTTGGCCATTGATTGAAAGCAAGTCTTAATCCTTAAGGAATTGGTTTCTCTTTATTCTTTAAGTTCTTTTAGCCATTGATTGAAAGCAAGTCTTATTCCTTAAGGAATTGGTTTCTCTTTGACCTTTAAGTTCTTTTGCTGATTGATTCGAAGCGAGTCTTAATCCTTAAGGAATTGGTTTCTCTTTATTCTTTAAGTTCTTTTAGCCATTGATTGAAAGCAAGTCTTATTCCTTAAGGAATTGGTTTCTCTTTGACCTTTAAGTTCTTTTGGAGATTGATTGGAAGCAAGTCTTAATCCTTAAGGAATTGGTTTCTCTTATATCTTTAAGTTCTTTTAGCCATTGATTGAAAGCAAGTCTTATTCCTTAAGGAATTGGTTTCTCTTTGACCTTCAAGTTCTTTTGGAGATTGATTGGAAGCAAGTCTTAACCCTTAAGGAATTGGTTTCTCTTTATTCTTTAAGTTCTTTTAGCCATTGATTGGAAGCAAGTCTTATTCCTTAAGGAATTGGTTTCTCTTTGACTTTAAGTTCTTTTAGCCATTGATTGAAAGCAAGTCTTAATCCTTAAGGAATTGGTTTCTCTTTGACCTTTAAGTTCTTTTGGAGATTGATTGGAAGCAAGTCTTATTCCTTAAGGAATTGGTTTCTCTTTGTTCTTTATGTTATTTTTAGCCATTGATTGAAAGCAAGTCTTATTCCTTAAGGAATTGGTTTCTCTTTATTCTTTAAGTTCTTTTAGCCATTGATTGAAAGCAAGTCTTATTCCTTAAGGAATTGGTTTCTCTTTATTCTTTAAGTTCTTTTCGGCCATTGATTGAAAGCAAGTCTTAATCCATAAGGAATTGGTTTCTCTTTGTTCTTTAAGTTCTTTTAGCCATTGATTGAAAGCAAGTCTTATTCCTTAAGGAATTGGTTTCTCTATAACCTTCAAGTTCTTTTGGAGATTGATTGGAAGCAAGTCTTAATCCTTAAGGAATTGGTTTCTCTTTATTCTTTAAGTTCTTTTAGCCATTGATTGGAAGCAAGTCTTATTCCTTAAGGAATTGGTTTCTCTTTGTTCTTTAAGTTCTTTTAGCCATTGATTGAATGCAAGTCTTATTCCTTAAGGAATTGGTTTCTCTTTATTCTTTAAGTTCTTTTAGCCATTGATTGAAAGCAAGTCTTATTCCTTAAGGAATTGGTTTCTCTTTATTCTTTAAGTTCTTTTAGCCATTGATTGAAAGCAAGTCTTATTCCTTAAGGAATTGGTTTCTCTTTGACCTTCAAGTTCTTTTGAAGATTGATTGGAAGCAAGTCTTAATCCTTAAGGAATTGGTTTCTCTTTATTCTTTAAGTTCTTTTAGCCATTGATTGAAAGCAAGTCTTATTCCTTAAGGAATTGGTTTCTCATTGACTTTCAAGTTCTTTTGGACATTGATTGAAAGGAAGTCTTGATCCTTAAGGAAATTGGTTTCTCTTTATTCTTTAAGTTCTTTTAGCCATTGATTGAATGCAAGTCTTATTCCTTAAGGAATTGGTTTCTCTTTGTTCTTTAAGTTCTTTTGGCCATTGATTGAAAGCAAGTCTTATTTCTTAAGGAATTGGTTTCTCTTTGACCTTTAAGTTCTTTTGGAGGTTGATTGGAAGCAAGTCTTAATCCATAAGGAATTGGTTTCTCTTTATACTTTAAGTTCTTCCGGCCATTGATTGAAAGCAAGTCCTATTCCTTAAGGAATTGGTTTCTCTTTGACCTTCAAGTTCTTTTGGAGATTGATTGGAAGCAAGTCTTAACCCTTAAGGAATTGGTTTCGCTTTATTCTTTAAGTCCTTTTAGCCATTGATTAAAAGCAAGTCTTAATCCATAACGAATTGGTTTCTCTTTCTTCTTTAAGTTCTTTTAGCCATTGATTGAATGCAAGTCTTATTCCTTAAGGAATTGGTTTCTCTTTGACCTTAAAGTTCTTTTGGAGATTGATTGGAAGCAAGTCTTAATCCTTAACGAATTGGTTTCTCTTTGTTCTTTAAGTTCTTCTGGCCATTGATTGAAAGCAAGTCTTAATCCTTAAGGAATTGATTTCTATTTGACCTTAAAGTTCTTTTTGAGATTGATTGGAAGCAAATCTTAATCCTTAAGGAATTGGTTTCTTTTTCTTCTTTAAGTTCTTTTAGCCATTGATTGAAAGCAAGTCTTATTCCTTAAGGAATTGGTTTCTCTTTGACCTTTAAGTTCTTTTGGAGATTGATTGGAAGCAAGTCTTAATCCTTAAGGAATTGGTTTCTCTTCATTCTTTAAGTTCTTTTGGCCATTGATTGAAAGCAAGTCTTAATCCTTAAGGAATTGGTTTATCTTTGATCTTTAAGTTCTTTCGGGGATTGATTGGAAGCAAGTCTTAATCCATAAGGAATTGGTTTCTCTTTGTTCTTTAAGTTCTTTAGCCATTGATTGAAAGCAAGTCTTATTCCTTAAGGAATTGGTTTCTCTTTGACCTTTAAGTTCTTTTGGCCATTGATTGGAAGCAAGTCTTAATCCTTAAGGAATTGGTTTCTCTTTATTCTTTAAGTTCTTTTAGCCATTGATTGGAAGCAAGTCTTAATCCTTAAGGAATTGGTTTCTCTTTGTTCTTTAAGTTCTTCTAGCCATTGATTGAATGCAAGTCTTATTCCTTAAGGAATTGGTTTCTCTTTGACCTTTAAGTTCTTTTGGAGATTGATTGGAAGCAAGTCTTATTCCTTAAGGAATTGGTTTCTCTTTATTCTTTATGTTCTTCTAGCCATTGATTGGAAGCAAGTCTTATTTCTTAAGGAATTGGTTTCTCTTTGACCTTCAAGTTCTTTTGGAGATTGATTGGAGGCAAGTCTTAACCCTTAAGGAATTGGTTTCTCTTTATTCTTTAAGTCCTTTTGCCATTGATTGGAAGCAAGATTTAATCCTTAAGGAATTGGTTTCTTTATTCTCAAGTTTTTAGCCATTGATTGAAAGCAAGTCTTATTCCTTAAGGAATTGGATTCTCTTTGACCTTCAAGTTCTTTTGGAGATTGATTGGAAGCAAGTCTTAATCCTTAAGGAATTGGGTTCTCTTTATTCTTTAAGTTCTTTTAGCCATTGATTGAAAGCAAGTCTTATTCCTTAAGGAATTGGTTTCTCTTTATTCTTTAAGTTCTTTTGGAGATTGATTGGAAGCAAGTCTTAATCCATAAGGAATTGGTTTCTCTTTGTTCTTTAAGTCCTTTTAGCCATTGATTGAATGCAAGTCTTATTCCTTAAGGAATTGGTTTCTCTTTGACCTTTAAGTTCTTTTGGAGATTGATTGGAAGCGAGTCTTGATCCTTAAGGAGTTGGTTTCCTTCATTCATTAAGTTCTTTTGGCCATTGATTGAAAGCAAGTCTTATTCCTTAAGGAATTGGTTTCTCTTTGACCTTTAAGTTCTTTTAGCCATTGATTGGAAGCAAGTCTTATTCCTTAAGGAATTGGTCTCTTTGACCTTTACGTTCTTTAGCCATTGATTGAAGCAAGTCTTAATTCCTTAAGGAATTGGTTTCCCTTTTTCTTTAAGTTCTTTTGGAGATTGATTGAAAGCAAGTCTTAATCCTTAAGGAATTGGTTTCTCTTTGTTCTTTAAGTTCTTTTAGCCATTGATTGAATGCAAGTCTTATTCCTTAAGGAATTGGTTTCTCTTTGACTTTAAGTTCTTTTGAGATTGATTGGAATGCAAGTCTTAATCCTTAAGGAATTGGTTTCTCTTTATTCTTTAAGTTCTTTTAGCCATTGATTGAAAGCAAGTCTTATTCCTTAAGGAATTGGTTTCTCTTTGACCTTTAAGTTCTTTTGGAGATTGATTGCAAGCAAGTCTTAATCCATAAGGAATTGGTTTCTCTTTATTCTTTAAGTTCTTTTAGCCATTGATTGAATGCAAGTCTTATTCCTTAAGGAATTGGTTTCTCTTTGACCTTTAAGTTCTTTTTTGTTGAGATTGATTGGAAGCAAGTCTTAATCCTTAAAGGGAATTGGTTTCTCTTTATTCTTCAAGTTCTTTTTTAGCCCATTGATTGAAAGCAAGTCTTATTCCTGCTTAAGGAATCTGGTTTCTCTTTGACCTTCAAGTTACTTTTGGAGATTGAATACTAAAGCAAAGTCTTAATCCTTAAGGAATTGGTTTCTGCCTTTTATTCTTTAAGTCCTTTTAGCCATTGATTGAAAGCAAGTCTTATTCCTTCAAGGAATTGGCTTTCTGACTTTAAGTTCTTTTGAGATTGATTGAAGGCCTGGTCTCAAGGAATTTGGCTTTGACTTTCAAGTTCATTTTGGAGATTTGATTTGGGGAAAGCAAGTCTTAATCCATAAGGAATTGGATTCTCTTTGTTTCTTTAAAGTTCTTTTAGCCATTGATTGGAAAGCAAGTCTTATTCCTTAGAGGAATTGGTTTCTCTTTGACCTTTAAGTTCTTTTGAGATTGATTGGGAAGCAAGTGCTTAATCCCTAAGGAATTGGTTTCTCTTTATTCTTTAAGTTCTTTTGGAGCCATTAGATTTGAAAGCTTTAGTCTTATTCACTTAAGGAATTG
Source organism: Pterocarpus santalinus (assembly GCA_031439595.1). Lineage (NCBI taxonomy): Eukaryota > Viridiplantae > Streptophyta > Magnoliopsida > Fabales > Fabaceae > Pterocarpus > Pterocarpus santalinus. Next base: position 3,427 of record JAVHNO010000186.1, on the reverse strand, counting down.
GTTTCTCTTTGACCTTTAAGTTTCATTTTGGAGATCTGATTGGAAGCAAGTCTTAACTCCTTAAGGAATCTGGATTTCTCTTTATTCTTTATGTCCTTCTAGCCATTGATTGGAAGCAAGTCTTATTTCTTAAGGAATTGGTTTCTCTTTGACCGTTAAGTTCTTTTGGAGATTGATTGGAAGTGAGTCTTAATCCTTAGAGAATTGGTTTCTCTTTATTCTTTAAGTTCTTTTAGCCACTGATTGAAAGCAAGACTTATTCCTTAAGGAATTGGTTTCTCTTTGACCTTTAAGTTCTTTTGGAGATTGATTGGAAGCAAGTCTTAATCCATAAGGGATTGGTTTCTCTTTGTTCTTTAAGTCCTTTTAGCCATTGATTGAAGAGCTTAAAGCTCTTATTCCTTAAGGAATTGGTTTCTCTTTGTTACCTTCAAGTTCTTTTTTGGAGCATTGATTGAAAGCAAGTCTTAATCCTAAGGAATTGGTTTCATCTTTATTCTTTAAGTTCTTTTACGCCATTGGATATTGGAAGGCAAGTCTTAATCCATAAGGAATTGGTTTCTCTTTGTTCTTTACAGAGTTACTTTTAGCCATTGATTGAGGCAAGTCTTATTCCTTAAGGAATTGGTTTCTCTTTGACCTTTAAGTCTCTTTTAGGAGATTGATTGAAAGCAAGTCTTTATTCCTTAAGGAATTGGTTTCTCTTTGACCTTTCAGTTCTTTTGAGCCATTGATTCAAAGCAAGTCTCTTAATCCTTAAGGAATTGGTTTCTCTTTATTCTTTAAGTTCTTTTGGAGATTGATTGAAGATACCAAAGTCTTATTCCTTAAGGAATTGGTTTCTCTCTTAGATTGTTTCAAAGTTCTTTTTGGCCATTGAGAAATTGGAAAAGCAAAGTCTTATTCCATATAAGTAATTGGTTTCTCTTTTGATTCTTAAGTTTCTTTTTTGGAGCCATTGATTTGAAAGCAAGTCTTATTCTAAAGAATTGGTTTCTCTTTCTTGACTTTAAGTTCTATTTTAGCCATTGATTGGAAGGCAAGTCTTAATCCTTAAGGAGATTGGTTTCTCTATTGGCCTTTAAGTTCTCTTCTAGCCATTGAGTTGGAAAGCAAGTCTTATTCCTTAAGGAATTGGTTTCTCTTTGACCTTTAAGTTCTTTTAGCCATTGATTGAAAGCAAGTCTTAATTCCTTAAGGAATTGGTTTCTCTTTGATTCCTTTAAGTTCTTTGAGCCATTGAGTTGGAAAGCAAGTCTTAATCTTTAAGGGAATTGGTTTCTCTTTATTCTTTAAGTTCTTTTAGCCATTGATTGGAAGCAAGTCTTAATCCACAAGGAATTGGTTTCTCTTAGTTCTCTTAGAAGTTCACTTTTGGAGATTGATTGGAAACAAGTGTAATCAGCAAGGTGGTGTCTCTTTGTTCTTTCTTCTTTTAGCCTGATTGATTGAACGCAAGTCTTATTCCTTAAGGAATTGGTTTCTCTTTGACCTTTAAGTTCTTTCGGAGATTCAGTTGGAAAGCAAGTCTTAATCCCACTTAAAGGAATTGGTTTCTCTTTTGACATTCTTTAAGAAAGTTCTTTTGAGCCATTGAGTTAGAAAGCAGAGTCTTATTCCTTAAGTGAATTGGTTTCTCTTGACCCCTTCTTTAAGTTCTTTTGGTTATTGATTGGAAGCAAGTCTTAATCTGGCTTAAGGAATCTGGTTTCTCTTTACCTTCTTTAAGTTCTTTTAGCCATTGATTGAAAGCAAGTCTTATTCCTTAAGGAATTGGTTTCTCTTTGACCTTTAAGTTCTTTTGGAGATTGATTGGAAGCAAGTCTTAATCTATAAGGAATTGGTTTCTCTTCGTTCTTCAAGTTCTTTTGGCCATTGATTGAAAGCAAGTCTTATTCCTTAAGGAATTGGTTTCTCTTTGATTTTAAGTTCTTTTGGAGATTGATTGGAAGCAAGTCTTAATCCATAAGGAATTGGTCTCGCTTTGTTCTTTAAGTTCTTTTAGCCATTGATTGAAAGCAAGTCTTATTCCTTAAGGAATTGGTTTCTCTTTGACCTTTAAGTTCTTTTGGAGATTGATTGGAAGCAAGTCTGAATCCATAAGGAATTGGTTTCTCTTTGTTCTGTAAGTTCTTTTAGCCATTGATTGAAAGCAAGTGTTATTCCTTAAGGAATTGGTTTCTCTTTGACCTTTAAGTTCATTTGGAGATTGATTGGAAGCAAGTCTTAATCCATAAGGAATTGGTTTCTCTTTGTTCTTTAAGTTCTTTTAGCCATTGATTGAAAGCAAGTCTTATTCCTTAAGGAATTGGTTTCTCTTTATTCTTTAAGTTCTTTTGGCCATTGATTGAAAGCAAGTCTTATTCCTTAAGGAATTGGTTTCTCTTTGACCTTTAAGTTCTTTTGGAGATTGATTGGAAGCAAGTCTTAATCCTTAAGGAATTGGTTTCTCTTTATTCTTTAAGTTCTTTTAGCCATTGATTGAAAGCAAGTCTTATTCCTTAAGGAATTGGTTTCTCTTTGTTCTTTAAGTTCTTTGAACCATTGATTGAATGCAAGTCTTATTCCTTAAGGAATTGGTTTCTCTTCGTTCTTCAAGTTCTTTTGGCCATTGATTGAAAGCAAGTCTTATTCCTTAAGGAATTGGTTTCTCTTTGATTTTAAGTTCTTTTGGAGATTGATTGGAAGCAAGTCTTAATCCCTTAAGGAATTGGTTTCTCTTTGACCTTTAAGTTCTTTTGGAGATTGATTGAAGCAAGTCTTATTCCTTAAGGAATTGGTTTCTCTTTGATTCTTTAAGTTCTTTAGCCATTGATTGAAAGCAAGTCTTATTCCTTAAGGAATTGGTTTCTCTTGATTCTTAAGTTCTGTTGGTCATTGATTGGAAGCAAGTCTTAATCCATAAGGAATTGGTCTCGCTTTGTTCTTTAAGTTCTTTTAGCCATTGAATGAAAGCAAGTCTTAATCCATAAGGAATTGGTTTCCCTTTGTTCTTTAAGTTCTTTGAGCCATTGATTGAATGCAAGTCTTATTCCTTAAGGAATTGGTTTCTCTTTGACCTTTAAGTTCTTTTGGAGATTGATTGGAAGCAAGTCTTAATCCTTAAGGAATTGGTTTCTCTTTATTCTTTAAGTTCTTTTAGTCATTGATTGAAAGCAAGTTTTATTCCTTAAGGAATTGGTTTCTCTTTGACCTTTAAGTTCCTTTGGAGATTGATTGGAAGCAAGTCTTAATCCTTAAGGAATTGGTTTGTCTTTATTCTTTAAGTTCTTTTAGTCATTGATTGAAAGCAAGTCTTATTCCTTAAAGAATTGGTTTCTCTTTGACCTTTAAGTTCTTTTGGAGATTGATTGGAAGCGAGTCTTGATCCTTAAGGAATTGGTTTCTCTTTATTCTTTAAGTTCTTTTAGCCATTGATTGAAGGCAA